>VDFB02076809.1:0-183999 GCA_007258455.2 Sequoia sempervirens | reverse complement strand
GGAAGCTTCATACTGCTAAGGAGGCATTGAAAGTTCATTGCTAGTGATTGGGAGGAGTTTGCATTGCATTCCAAGCCAAATCTAAGAGGTAAGTTTGATTTTAATGGTTTTTTTTGTGTTTTTTTAACAAATAATTCATTGTAATTTGTAAAATCATTGTTTTTAAATTATTATAGTTTGCATTTTCATTTACAAACCCTACTTGCAACTTAAATAATTTTACAAACCCTACTTGTTATTGCAGCCACATTCATTTGCAAATCAAACCATATTATTATTTTCACAATGTCTCAAACCCCAGTCAGAAAAGACCCTGCTTGGAAACATGCTGAAATCTTTCCCGGAATGAAAAGAGGAGAAGCAAAATGTAAATACTGCAAAACAATATATCATGGAGGCATAAATAGATTGAAATACCACCTTACACGCATACCCATCCATGATGCAGTGGGCTGCACCCTAGCACCTATTGAGGCTGTTTGTGAAGTGCAGGTGCAATTAGAAAATTTTGAAAGGCAAAAAGAAATTAGAAAGAGACAGAGGGAGGAGTTGGCAGGTGGTGGAGTTGGACAGGGACTTGGTGCTGTTGGAGATGCTTCTTCCATGCCTCCATACCGTCCTAGTGCTAGTGCTTCTGCTAGTGCTTCTGCTTCTGCACCATCTATTCCTATGCGTACTCCTAGTGCTGGTGGCGCTGCTACTGCTAGTGGTAGTGGCAGTATTAGTATTGGCCCTAGAGTTCGTAAATCTAGGGTGGACTCATATTTTGTACCACGAACTACTCCTGGTTCCCAACCGTCGCTTGAGAGCATGGGTTGGAACAAGGATGCACACGATGCAGCAAAAAAAACAATTGCAGACTTTTGGTACTACTGCACCATTCCCTTCCATGTAGCCAGGTAATTCTTTTTTCGTTTAATTCTTTTAAAATTTATATTTAAATTTTATTGTTTTAGAATTTAGATGTATCTCACTATCGAATTCAAATTTAAAGTTAAAAACTTAAATCTTTTCATTTTATGACATGTTTTAGGTCTCCTTTTTGGCAAACCATGGTTGATGCAATAACCATATGTGGGGCGGGGTTCAAAGCCCCCAGCGAAGATGAATTAAAGGGCCCACTTTTGACTCAAAAGGTGGCGGATGTGAAAGCACAATTAGAGGAGCAGCGTGTGCAATGGAGGAGGATTGGTTGCACCATCATGACCGATGGTTGGACCGATAGGAGAAATAGGACGCTGTTGAACTTTCTAGTTTCCTCTGGAGGTAATTGTACTTACCTTAATACATTGATATTTGAATTTGATTTAGTGATTAATAATTTAATAAGGCTGATTTATGCTTTTAATTTATTGAATAATTGGTAATTTGGTTTTGCTTATTTTTTCAGGTGACACTGTCTTCATAAAGTCCATTGATGCTTCCGCCCAATTCAAAAATGCCACATACTTATGTCAGGCTATAGAGGAGGTGATAGCCGATGTGGGGGAAGAAAATGTAGTTCAAGTGGTGACAGATAATGCAGCAAATTATGTTGCTGCTGGTAGATTATTGATGGAGGGGCACCCAACTATATTTTGGACTCCATGTGCCGCCCATTGCATTGACCTCATGATGGAGGATCTTGGCAAGCTCCCATGGATAAAAACATGTATGGAATCAGCAAGAAACATTTGCAAATTTGTTTACAATCATGCATGGGTGCTTAACCTTATGAGGCAATACACGGGGTTGAGGGAGTTGTCTCATCCTGGCATCACTCGGTTTGCATCAAATTTTATCATGTTGCAATCCTTGATTCGGTCAAGGGCACCTTTGAGGCGCATGTTTGCTAGTGAGGAGTGGTCTTCCTCATCCTTTTCTACAAGCACTGCAGGGATTGCTGTGGCTGATTGCATATTTGATGAGGCAGGGTTTTGGACACCAGCAGATGAGATTGTGAAGGTAACATTTAATTCTTTATTATGTTTTAATTTTTAATCATATCTTACTTTTATTTGTTCATTTTCGTTGACAGTCACACTTACTTATTTGTGAAACATGTTTGCACTTTGTAGTTTATTGAGCCCTTGCTAGTTTTCCTACGAGTTGCAGATGGGGAGAAGCCCGCAATGGGCTACATATATGAGGGTATGGATAGGGCCAAAGAGGCCATTAGATCAATCTATGGTGGAGTTGATGATAAGTATCGTCCCATTTGGGAGATCATTGATAGGAGATGGCAAAACCAACTCCATAGGCCCATCCATGCAGCCGCATGTTTCCTAAATCCGGCCTTCCACTTTCACCGTGATCTCTGTGCAGATAGAGAAATTCTTAGTGGGCTCTACTCGACGATAGAGAGAATGTTGCCCGCTGTTACTACACAGATAGTGCAGGAGATAGATGCGTTCACTAAGGCACGAGGAGACTTCTTTGCACGTCAAATGTGCAAAGATAGTAGGACAACATTAATGCCAGGTAAAAATATATTTAAAGCCATAATTTTCATCTTTTTATATTATAATTTATTATTAAATGTTGAACTTGAACTTGAAACTTGAAATGAGATTGATTTTGTTTCTTTTTCTCATCTCAGATGGATGGTGGGAGATGTTTGGTTCTGATACACCGAACCTACAAAATGTTGCCATACGAATATTGAGCCAGCCATGCAGTTCATCTGGTTGTGAGCGCAATTGGAGTATGTTTGAGCACATACACTCCAAGAAGCGCAATAGATTGACAGTGGAGAGGATGAATGACCTGATATATGTTCATTACAACCTTCGGTTCAGATACAGGAAGGCTTTTGACCACGACAACACCCCGATCTGTTTAGAGGAGGTTGATCCACAGTCTGAGTGGATCACTGAGGCTACAGACGCAGTCTTTAGTGACGAGGACCTTGATTGGGTGGACCAGGCAGAGAGAGAGGCTGAGGTTGTAGCCATGGCTGAGGAGGAGGCTAGAGCACGAGGGGACATAGCTACTGGTGGAGAGAGTGGTATGGGGACTCAGACACAGGCAGAGACTATGGCTGCAACTGCAACATCATCCAGGACCTTTAGACACCTTCGTAGGAAGGATGTTGGCTCCACTGTGCCATAGGCATAGAGTGATAGACTTATAGCTATTGCTTTGAATCTTTTGATATTTCATATTTGTATGGAACATTTGATGTCATGGATTTCATTTTCCATGAGTTTTGTATACATTTGACTAATTTTATATATCAAAGTATGTTATTTCTTTCAGCAGCGCAACTACAATTTGTGTACTTTATACTTATGTGATCATTGTATATTTGTGTATGTGATCAAATTTGCTTTTATGTGTGTTGTATTCAATAAAGGGTGCTTGAAACAAGTTTTAAATCTTTAAAAATCTCTAATTTTCTAAGGTTTTTTCAACTTTTTTCATTTTGCCGAGTCTCAAGGGCTGAACGAAGTCCGAAGTCAGCTTGTGTCGCCGAAGCCGAGTCAATTTAGCCGAACCGAAATGCAGTCCCAGTCTCGTGAATAAATGGTTCAAGCCTTCCTCAATCTTGGTCGTAATCATAAATCTAAATACCTATCCAATCTTAAAAACTTAATCATATCTTTCTTTGAAATTGTCACATGGAACTCTATGTCAAGATGTTTAAGTTTGAATTTCCATTTATTTTGTGTCATGCCCCCACCCACATTTAAACATTCCCAACTAAACAAAATACCCAAGTTACCGTGTCCCTTGGTTTACCCCCCTATACCCGGGTGGGTTTGTTCCAAGTGCAGTTTTGTGACGTGTCTGGCCCTAGGTACACCCAAGGTTCCACCTGGGCACCTTGAGTTCCTTGTGGGGCCTGTTGTGCCCTCAGCACACACGCCCCGTTCGGAACGGGGACCCTCTTTTTCTTTCGCCTTGCTGGGTCGTTTTTGTCGCTGCCTCGTTTTGTGTGCCCCGTTTTGATGTCTCGAGCATCAACGTACATTCGAAGTTTCATCATAAGTTGACCATGTTGCTCCCTTTTAATTTTGTCAAGTTTCGGCACCTTGCGGGGTCTCTCTAGCAATTTGCTTCTGCCAACGGCCTTCGACCCAGCCGGGCCTGCCCCTTCAGGTTTCCCTGTTGTGTCAGCCGTTCTCGACGGCGGACGGGTTGCGCCCTCCTGGACCTCGGGTCCTGACTGCGTGATCGCCGTCCAAAAGGAAATTTGCAAGGTCTTGGCTGCCTTCGAACATTCCAGGCCCGAACCTCCAGACTTCCGCGTCCGGAATTCTGTGAAGGTTTCACCGTTCCTGACGGCGAACCTCTGGCAGAACTCCGCCCTCCGGGCCCTGACTTCCTCTTTCCTGCCGGTGACCCTCGAGCTGAACTTGCCAAACGGCCTCCACCCTGCGCCCTCCCGGCCTCCGGACCCTGGGTCTCTCGCCGCCGTCAGCGAATTTAAATTCACCGACCTAAATGTCCACCATACTTGCATTCAATGCGGCCATTAATGGCGATAGGGGTATAAATAACTTGCACAAACCTGTCATTCTCACTTGTCAGTGCCACAGTGAGAGATCAGAGCTTGCCAGAGAGGAGTTCACCGTCATCGAGGCCTCCGTCGATCATCACCCTCACCGTCACTTGCCGATTGTGAGTAGATTCCACACCTCCCCGCATCAAGTGGTCGAGGTAGGTTTTCTGTTCACCCTCCTGAACAATGTTTTCATGATTTCTAAGGCTTAAAATGAACAATAATGATCAAAAGGACATGTGAATGATGAAACATGGCATAACAAACAAAACCCATGTCGCCAAAAATCAAGAAGGCCACTGTAGTTCCATCGGGGTCGATCCACAGCTTTATCCCCGCGCGGTCGTTCTTCGCAGAGGCATTCGCGCCTCTCGGGCCCGCAAACTCCTTTCACCGGCCGGGACTTAACGAAGTAGCCAAGATTTTCAAGACTGCCCCCCTCATCCCCGGGCCTGGGACCCCGGACTTCCGCTGGCGGTTCACTGTCTGGCGACCCGAACTCGAGTTTTGAGGGCTAAAGTGACCTCCGTTTTGACCTCCCGGGCCCGGGCCTTCGAGCTTCCGCGTCCGGGATTCTGCTCATCTCCTGCCATTTTCTGACGGCGAATGGGTCCCGTCTGCCCGGTTCTTGGTTATCGCCCTTTATCGGCAAGACATATCGCTTTCGGCGAGATGTTACAACGAGCCCCTTGGAATCACACAGAAATCTCTTTTCTTTCATCGCTAAGACCTTCACCCTTCGGCATGACCCCTTGGCGAACACACCTTGTTCTCCCCGAGCTACTCCATCGACGTGACATTTCGGGTCAGCAAAACCTTACGCCGACCCCCTTATCCTTGGGTGAGCACGAAACAAGTCGGAGAGACATCGCCGAGTCGGGGAGACCTTTCTCTGACTTGGAATATTACGCCGAAGGCTCCCTTTATCGGCAGGACCCTCCGCGTCGTTAAGACATCATGGCAATATCAATTTCTCTTGGTGATTCCGCGTGGTCTTCGCCTCGCATCCTTCCGCCTCCCGGATCCCGGGCTTCCTTTAGCAATTGGGGAACCCCGTTAAACCCTAAACGACCTCGACCTCGCCGGACTCCGCCTTCCGGGACTCCATCCCTCCTCTGCCGTTTCGAAGGGGAAAATTGTGTTAGTCTTCCCAGCCCTCAGGTGTCTCGTCGCTGAGGAAACTCAAAATCAAACGTCCGACGCTGATGCCGTGTTCGATCCTCCTTTTGCGATCGGTGAGACATGAAACGTTTGCCATGACTTCACCTCGATGACCGATGTCTCTCCAATCGGGTATCTACAGGAAAATTTCGTTCACCCGATTGAAAATTGTAGGTGAATTGACGGCTTTTTCTCCCACCGGGTCCGGTCCGCCGGGCTTACTTCTCCGGAATTTCGTCCGACGATCGCCGTCTCGAACGACGAAGGCACCATGGCATCCCGGCCCTCTGGGCCTGATCCCTTGAACTTTGCAAAATTGTCGGTCGCCCTTCGGTCCGCCAGGCCCTGGACCCCGAAGTTCTGTCTTCGGAACTCCGTTTCTGCTTGGGCAATTCAAATAGCCATCTCCGGACGGCTTTCCGGCCTTGTACCTCTGAATGTTCCTAAATCGATCCAAATGAGCTCAAATTTGAAATCTGACCTCGACCCATGTGCTCAATTTTGGCCCTCTTCGTTGCGATCCTTTTTAACCATCAAAATTCGGCCGGGAAGGTTCTCTCGGAGCCCTCCATCCCATTTGCTCTTCCAAAAAAGCATTCTTGCCAGGGAGGTCCGGCCCTCCAGGCCCGGTTATCCAAGAGCCCTCAATTAAAAGACTAATGGCATTTGGGAGATAATAGTATCATTTTATGAATGATAGATTATTTAAAATTGACTTCATCCATGAGATTTCGACTAACATGAACGCTTTTGTAATCAGTTGCACTAACTGCGCCTTTGCTTGCAGAATATATGAAATCAGGTGCAGGACCTTCAGGGGCAGCTATCGAAAAGGACAAAGGAAAGAAGTTGGGCAGGACTCCTCGAGGAAAAAAGGATAAAGACCAAATGAAATACCAATTCCAGGGTGAACCCCTGCACTCAAAGGTGACTGCCGATTGGAAGGAAATCACAGATACCAATATCGGCCATGTCAATATTGACGAATTTAGACAAAGGGTCAAGGTCAATCCAATGACCAAGAATGCAAGACTAATAAGACAAAGTGGAATTGCAAAAGTTGCAGGATTCCCTCCATCCCTCGTGGCCCCCGAATTGGTCATGGCTTGTCGGCAGGCATATCATCTCGACATGAGGACAATTGTTGATAGAGAGGGTAACATTCTCGCCGACATGTCGGCTAAAGGAATCACGAAGACCTTCCATATCCCCACTTTTCAAGAAATGGAAGTCCCCACCATAGAAGAATGTCAGGCAGCATGGGATGATAATCCGGCAGGTTGTAAAAGGCTAATAAATCAGCATTGGCTTAAGGAAAAGCGGGGCAGCGCTGCAAAGGTTCCTCATGAACTCTTCCGCAGTGATTTCCACGAAGATTACCACGACTTGGTCACAATGCTAAGTAGGGTTATGGGCCTTCCCACAGCGGCCTTCTTTCAAGAGTGGATGGTGTACTTTATTGAGCAAATTCTTCGTGGGAATGAGGACGTCACCACGAAAACGTCATTTTATTGGGGAGGTATAATAAGCGACTGCTTCCATGAGCAGTTTGTCAATGTGAAAAAAAGTTTCAAATTTTATATGACTTCATACCTCGTCTACTCCTTGGCGGATCGGAGACAGTACAACTGGTTGTTTGTGGCACCCGATGAGGAGCAGGGCCGAAGACTCAAGGCCTATGACAGATACCCCCAGCTCTAGTACCGAAACTTCAAGAAGGAATATTGCAGAGTAAATGACGCCTTCATCGGCCATATTATTAGAATGATTGCTGGGGATTTTGAGAGGAGGGTCTCCCACAGCGCCAAGGCACTCTTGAAGCAGTGTGCCTTTCTCTTCATTCAATACCCAAAGTTCACATACATCCGTGCCCAGGGTTTCATCGAAAGGCCAAACAAGTTGCCTCGATACCCCAATGACCGAATCATCCTTCTAGAGCTTTCTCAACAGCTCCAACACGTACAGGCGATCTTTAGTAGTAAACACATAGCAGGGTTTTCTTATCCCATGACTCTTGGCCAGGGTATGTATAAATTACAAACTTCCCAGTGCGCTGGTAACTCTGAGAAAGAATTAAAGGACTATCATTTTCACCTGCACACTGCTCGCCCGCGAATGGACCCATGCGGGCATGTAAGGAAGGTGCTAGGATCAGGGTATGCCCATCTTCACCATATTGAGGACTTCTGGGCAGATTGCCAAGATGATAAAGAGGTACGGGCAAAGCACTATATGCGCATGACTGCGTATTCCATAAGAAAGGTACAACCATTCCCCATATCGGACCAAATCAAAGAGGACGAGAGCACCATAATGGATCCCAGATACCCTACGGTCGCCAATTTGCCGATACCATCAATTGATTGGGACGAGCAGGAGGTCGATGACCTCGACATTATAACCAAGCCAATCTTGGCTCGTACCAAGGAGTGGGTTGATGGGCAGGTAGCCCAATTAAAACAGCAGGAGGTAATTTTGGCTTATGAGGGGCTCAAAAGTGAGCCAAGTGCGACGGAAGACGCTGCTGCCACCACTTCAACATGCGGGACATCTAAGTCTCCTCTAGTTACCAGGTCCAAGAAGAGGAAAGAGACAGAAACGGAGCAGTCTCCTGACCCTAAGGTTTATACAAGGAAGGATTCGGGGGGCTCACCTTCTAAGAGGCTTAAGCAAATAGAAAGCACCACGGAGCAACCCTTAATCCAAGATGACGAAGAAAAAGATACTGATCAAATCAAACCTATTTTGGCTCTCCCTACTTTGGCTGCCCCATCATCTACTTCTCTGGCTATGGTTGCCACATCCCCGCCAGCAGTGGACATCTATGTCCATCTTGCCCCTTTGCCTCCGACTGAGCCTATAATAGTAGTCCACTCCTCCTCTGCCATGACTACTCCTTCCTCCGCTGCCATGTCGCCCACCACATCACTCCTGTTACCTACAGTGGTTGCACCAATACCTGCTCCCACCATGCCTGAGGCCCTCTCAAGACATGCAAAATCTCCCCCACGAGCTCTCCCAGATCCTTATGGATCCCACTCTTCAAGCGGCCCTCGCACAAGTCCTCGCTACCACTCAGCCTTCACAACCACCGACAAGGCCACTGGCTATGGAAGCCACCATGCTAATCTTTAAGGAGTGGGAGGAACGAGAGCGAGAAGCCTCAGGGCCCTTTGAGGAGGAGGCCGATGAATACCACGAACACCCGGAGTATGCGCACCAAACAATTGACAAAGTGGCTTATGAGGAGGGAACGAGCTCTTCTGAGAGCAAGGATGAGGAGGATGGCGGTGGTAGGGTCATTGTGCAAACCTTCGACGATGACCTTGAGGAAGAAATGGCCCAACAGCTAAAAGATACTAAGGGGAAGGCAGAAGGGTCACTCCTTGAAGAAGAAGGACAATAGCAAGAAGACAAGCCTGAGGAAGAGGCTCAAATTGTCAAAGGCCTCGAAATCGAGCAGTTCAAGGAACATGTGCACAGGGTTGAACAAACTGAGAGAAAGAAAGAGGGAGAAATGGAAGAAAAAAAAGATCCCCAACAGCTACTATATACTAAGACCCCCATTAAGCGCCTTATGTTCATCCAAGATTCCGATGAGGAAGAGGGGGATGCTGCCAAGGAGGAAGAAAGGGTCTCAGAAGATAAGAGAACGGAGGCCTTGGCCGAGGAGGGTGAGGGCGATCGTGGGTCACCTAAGGGCAAGTCTGCCGTGCCTGATTGGTTAGAGAAACAACTCGAAAGAAAAACCCCTGTACTGAAGGACCCATGGGCGAAACTAGAAGCTATCC
The DNA here is from genome assembly GCA_007258455.2 of Sequoia sempervirens. NCBI lineage: Eukaryota > Viridiplantae > Streptophyta > Pinopsida > Cupressales > Cupressaceae > Sequoia > Sequoia sempervirens. Next base: position 174,564 of record VDFB02076809.1, on the reverse strand, counting down.
TAGCCCGAGCTCAGATCACAACAAAGAAGGAGAAGAAGCCTAAGATTAGATCCAAGGTAACGATGGATGCCTTTGGATCTTGGGCCGTACAAATTGCAACGCCTGTAATTGGCCAGTCTGGGGTGAGTTACAACATCTCCACCATCAACTTGGGGATCGCCACCAGAGAACAAAAGGTAGGGCATCTTGAAGAGTCAATGGCCACGGTGGTACACTTAATAAAGCAGGACAAGATCTCAAAAGATGAGCTTAAAGCATACGTGGTTGCTTTGATAGATTACATCCATCAATGGTCTTCAGTTGATGACCTGCCTACCACATCTACGGCTCCACCCCAACTGTTGTCCAAGGAACAGATTGATAAGATGGAGAAAAGGAAGAACTTAGAAAAGACTACCGGGGGCTGGTTCCGACAGGTCCTATATGTCAGGAACATGGGAATTAGCTGGGCTGTGCGAACAGCCAACAAGTTCTTAGACCTGCAACAATCTTTGGAAGGAACGAGGAAGCTCTGCACCGACTTCCCTGCAACATACGACTCCACCTTTCCAAAGATCGAGGCTATCCTCCAATTGCCAAAGGTCACGTGGAAAAGGAGCTTGCGTTCGACAAGGACGATCACTGGTTGATGGATGTGTGGCGGCGAGACTTTGACAATAGGAAGGAAAGGTTGGAGCAAACAAACAATGAGCTTGCGGATCCGAACATAGGAATGGGGCCAAAGCGAAATCAAAGAAATGCCTCCATAATTCTTCGCCGGCTGACGACATGATATGCCCGCAGACAAAATGGGATCCGTGGCGGCGGTAAACCCTTACTCCAAAAAGAAGATAAAGGATCGATGACTAGTGAAGTAACAACAACGAGTTTATATCGGCCCGGGTTCTGCAACCGGAATCGTGAGCCATTCAGTATCCAGCAAGTAACGGCGCTATTGAAGATCGTAAAAGGCTAGAGGATATACGCGAAGAGCGGAGCCACTTCAACAAGCCGCAAGATGAGATCAACGTGAGGTGGACAAACTCCACCCGGTTATCCCGAAGTTCATGGAATACAATAACATCGGTTAGCCAGATGGGACACAGCCCCTCTCCCGATAAAGGAAGAGCTCCCCAAAGAGTAGCTACAGTAAAACAGCAATCAGCAAAGGGACGAAATTGCTACAATGTCGTCACTAGAGGACAAAATAGGGAAGGGGACAAAATGTAATTTTAAATTGTAATATATTGAGGGTTGGTGAAACCCTATTTTGTAATGAATCTTGGCCACACAATAGGAATTAATCTTGGCCATTCATTTAACTTTTGGAGCACTATAAATAGGGCTCTCCTCTCATTTGTAAAGAGAGTTGAGTTGTTGTAAAGACATGCTGCAGAAATTTGTAATGAAAATACATTGACTTGGTGCATTTTCTGAGTTTTTCACTTGTTACATGATTCAACCTCCATTGTTAGATGCTTGACTTAGATTCGTATTGTTGTTCTAGTTAATTGTATTTCGCCTTGATAGATCTTAGGAATGTTGTTATGTGGTTAGTGGAAAAAATTCCCTGCTGTAGATGCCTTCTTAGTCCATAATTTTTGCTGTCAGTCACAGATAGCTGCAAAGTTAGTCCTGACCTAAATTCAAAGCTTCCCACACTTTCATCTTTGTTCATGCATGCATATGGTGAATGAAAGGTGAAATATTTGTAAACCTTAGAAGATAGCACAAATTCCATGAGACTGTCAGATTTTTGGTTAAGTGGAATATTGTTTCCAGGAAGCTGTCCATTGCAGGAACTCCATTATCATTGTTCACAGTTAGTTTCAGGTCTAGGAACTTCCTCTCTCCCCTGCCCTTTTTTCTTTTTTTTAATGATGACCTATGCTAAAGTTCATTGCAAATTGTAAAGCCAAATCTAATGATAAAATGGAGTTCTAGACTGCTGTTTGAACCTATAGCAAATGCACAACAACTCTCCTATCTTAAAACTCCATTCTCAAATCCAACCTCCCATGCTTTGTAACTCATTCGTAAGACCGCCTTGTGATTGCAGCAAATCACATCAAACAACCGAGATATTCCAAGCATCACAAACCCTCGGCTAATTAGAGACCTTTGGATAGTGTCTAACTGATTGTGGAAGATTGTCTCGGTGGGCGAGAGGGGTGAAGTGCACCACGATCACTGCGGTTGAGGTGCTTACAAAAATACATCAACAAAGTCCCGTGAAGGACCCACAAGGAACTCGGGGCGTCCGAGTGAAACCCTAGATGTACTTGAGTCATACCCAAACGAACTTGGGAGGACCCGCAGCCTCAACCGCTTAAAAAAGTAAAAATTTAAAAATAAACAACTTTTTAAACATTAAAAACTCCATAAATTGCCTTGGTCACCCTAAAAGAGAGATGTAAAATGCATCTCAAATCATTTCACAAACAACATTTTTTACCTTCGAGCTGCCATTGCTAGATTTTGAAGGTTGTGTCATTTTTTTCAAAGGTGAGAGCTACGAAGGAGTTAGACCTGCAGCAACAAGGGAAAATAGCTGCACAAAGAAGATCTGAACATCAAAAGTGAGTGAATCTTTCCTTTTTTTCAAGTTTTCAATAATTTTTTTGAAAATTATTCAAGTTTTTTTGGTAATTTTTGAGTTTTTTAAAACACCTTTTATGCATAATAAGGGGCCATAATGCCAATTTTTTCTTTAAAAAATTAGTTGTGTTGTTAATTTGTAATGTTTTTTTATTTTTTTATTTTAGGTTCATACAGAATGGCCAGTGTCCTAATTCAGTTAGCCCAGATGCAAAGAGTCAATTGAAATATGATGCATCGTCACCTCTTTGTCGATATACGACCGATTCAACAAATTCCCAGTGGTGGGAATTATGTTTATCATTGTAGCCAATGTGGAACTCAATATAAGGGCTTGTACTTTCGAGTGAAAGCTCACTTATGCACCATTCCTTTACAAGGAATAAAAGTTTGCCACAAGCCAAATAAAAAGGGTTGCCAAAACACCAAATATTGCACATCCTCTTGCCAAGAGAAGCTTGCAAAGACCTCCTAGTGGCTTATCACAACCGGTTGGCCCACATCCTTTTATGCAAATGCCACCATCTTTTGAGGAAGATAATGTTTCGGTTTCACAGAAAAGAGGCTCATTGGAGAATGCCTTCAAAAATCAAGGGAGATTGCAGATCAAAGCATTGCTCGTTGCATTTATGGCAATGGGCTTCCTTTCAACCTTGTTAGATCACCTTATTGGCGGGAAACGGTGACAGCCATTTCCAATACAACTTCTGATTATGTTAGTCTTGGGTATGAAAAGGTGCATACCCCCTTATTGGCGAAGGAGAAAGCTTCAATAGAGGCATCATTGAGAGTAATCAAGGATACATGGCCCGAAACAGGTGTGTCCATTTCTGATGGATGGAAATATTGCAAAAATAGACCATTGATCAATGTTATGGCAATGCCCCCTCAAAGATCAGAAATTCAAGGAGGAAAACCCTTAATTTCTTCATCTAGTTAGTGGACAAAAACCTCTAACTTTAGCAAGAATATTTCAAGACATTTGTACAAATAAAATAGCTGCAAATTGCAAAAAGATTACAGCAGATATTCAAAAATGAGTTTGTTATTTTTAAAATTATATTATTTTAAAATTTTGAATTTGAAATATATATAAAAATTATAGTTTGAGGATAAATTAATGTTTGTAATTAATTATACAAGCCTTATTGTGAGTGTGGGATATTTGTTTAAAGCAAAAATAAGAAAATTATAGAACAGGACTTTACATTTGGTGCCATCAGTTGGGTTCAAAAAAAACTAAGGATTTGGTCTTTGTGCACTCCAACTTACGTCTCTAGTCACATAAGACATTTGATTACAATGAGGGGGTGACAAAGAATTGGGATCTAACTCCTGAGTGTGTCAACTTAGACTCTACAATTACACAGCTTGCCAAAGCCTCTATAGATTAGGCAACTTCTGCACATGACGTGGCTAGTGGGAGTGGCATTGCAATGGATTGTGATTCAAATGAAATTGAACCAAATGTTGACTTAGATGCTTTTCATAAAGAGCAATATGAAGATTACTAAATATTGGTTGTAATTTTGATTGTGCATTGACATTTGACAAATCACTAAATTATATATTTATGAGTATTTTCATTTTTGCAAATTATGAGGTCTTTAAATATTTTGTTTATTGGCAATTATGTGTATTCCTGTTTTTATATTTTCAGAGTTTAAAATTTTTAATAGCCAATAACCATACCCATAACCAAGGAAAAAATAATTGCTGTACTGCCGTACCCAAGCCCTGTGCCCATCCCTGTCCCCATACCACAACTGGCAACTCAGTATACAATAGCAAAAAGCAAATAAAATAAATCTAAAATTAGACTTCTAATCTGGAACAGCAGTTATCTCACTGCTTAAATTAGAACTTTCTCATGCTGAGCTGTTCTAAATATAACAACATACTAAAAACCACTGAAAGGGAACTAAAGCTGGTGCATGCATTCCTAGGCAAGAATGTGCACAGGAGAGAGACCATTTACTGCTGCTCTGGATCTGCTCAAGGATGCTGCACTGAAGTGCACCTCTGCTGAGAACAAAATGGACTGAGCAACTACGTAAAAACTCTTAACACTGGAGAGAATCTGTAGGCTCATGAGTGCATGGATGATTATATGCACAAACAGGAAAAGACAATAAAAGCAATTAATGAGGATTAGGAGGTGCCTGATTTGGAGGCTCTGACAACAGAAGAGGAAGAGCTAGCCCCTATGTCAGTTAGAATTGACAGATCCTCTGAGGAAAAGGGGGAAGAGTGATAGTAGCAGCAAGTTGATTCTAATCTTTTATGTGATTTGGATTATATAGAACCTCCTATGAAATGGATATCAAACGGTAGCATTCTACTGTTGGCAACTTTACATCTGCAATCTGTTTAGTGGAATGCTAGGCAAGGGCTCAAGGAAAAGTTATCAGGTCAGGATTTTGAAAGGACAAGGAGGCATTGGAGAGCTTCAGACAAAAAATATCTCACGGACCAGATCACTGCTCATATTGTTGATTGATGCTGGATTTTGGCTTTTTGGTTTCTAATGCAGATGCCTGGTTGGTTTTATTTACAGTATAGTAGACATAGTTACTACTTCAGATTTTCACTGCTGAAGGACCAGGTTTTAATGGTTATGCAAATGCAAAATAAGACACTTTCAAAAACTGATATGATAATTTATTTTCAATTCAATGTAATGATAAAAGACCAATTGTTAATTCTTCTTTGATGCTTGGAATTTTTAATACCTTTACTGCCGCAAATTTCTTGTTAAAAAACTTGGATTTTGCTTTTCTCTCACGGTTTTGGTGGTTGTATGATGTCTTTTTAATTTACCTATCAAAAGTCAGATGTCCTACTTTAAATATTGTAAACAAAATCAATATGCTCTTTTTAATTTTCATAAACCATATGAATATTGCTTTCCTCTCATGGTTTTGGTAGTTGCATGAACAGCTGTCTATTGCTGGGGCACTGATGTCTTTTTTAAATTTACCTATCAAAAGTCAGATGTCCTACTTCACATATTGTGAACAAAATCAACATGCTCCTTTTAACTTTCATAAACCACATGATTCTACAGAGCACTAACATTATAGAATTCGGAGAAGGTGTTACTGATCTAAAGATGTTGCAATTTTAGAGAGTCTGAATTTATGTTCTATCCATTGTATTATTAGAGTTGCATGATATTTTCCAAATATAGATCTCAAATTATATTTAGAATGCTAAAGGCACATGTCATGTCCCCTTTCCAGGATTAGACCCATGAAGAAGACCTCTATAACCTATCCCCTTTTCTATAGACTAAAGGATAGAACAAGGGAAATAAAAGTACAAATAATATTTTAAGTGGGCCAATCACTTCATTTCAAGGTCACTTAAATATCATTTTAGTTCCTATGTAATGTTTAAAAAATGTTTTACACTCTATTCAAAATGTAATTCCAAACAGGGCTTTTAGATAACTTGAAAGTATTTTTAAATACTTGGAAGGGGAAAAAGGGAAAATAACATAGTTGCCGGGAGATGCGCCCCCCCCTCCCCCTCCCCGAGACGCGTCTCAGAGACCGGTACCGTCTCTGGAGACTTTCGCTGAAGTTTCCCGAGTACCCTGCCGTCTCCTACTGCAGAAAATGACGTCTCCCGCTAAAATACCTAAAAAAACTTTAAAGTTTAAACATTTGAAACTTTAAAAATTAAAGCATAATGTATTTGACGTGTTTAAGAGTGATTAAATTATTGTTTTGAAAGTTCAATGTCATCATATTTTCAGATTTTCTATAAACTACTAATTTTATTTTCAGATTTTCTATAAATTATTATTTTTTTTTATTTATTTATATTAAAAAAAAAATGGCGTCTCCAAGTACCCCCATCTCCTATTTTCAAAAAAGAGCCGTACCGGTAACCTGTACCAGTCTCCCGTACCAGTACCAGTACCAATCTAGCGGCAACTATGGAAAATAAATAAAAATAAAATAAAATAGAGGGAAGTAGAGCACCTATACAAGGGAAGTCAAGACTCCCATCAAAAGATCCATTATCCATTATCATCATTTTAAATTAGAGCTCTCAAGGACAGAAACCCTTAATTGACGAACTTTTGGAGGATGAAAACCCTCTTGGAATGGCCTTTGAATTTGAGGACAAAAACCTTATCTCCAATTGAACGATTCTATTCAAGGATTGCATTTGGGCTTATTGGTTGTGGTTGTTCAATTCATATTCGCAAGCAAATTATTCCACATCATCAAAGCAGCACTTTTGGCCAGGATTTCAAGTTTACATGCTGCTACAGTGCCACTATAGTACACGTGTTGATTTTATTATTATTTTACATTATTTGGAGCTTTCATCATCATTTTGCAGATTTTGAGAGGTTGGGAAGTATTGCCTGCATTGAAGGAGGTTTAATCTGCATATGCCTACATTTCCAGCATTCAAGCAGCCCATACATGCCTCCCGGCTGATGATGCACTTCTGATTTTTATTGGAAATTTGTTGCTGTCCCCCTTGCCTTGTTTCAAATATGATTTGCTATCAAGTAATATTGTCAATAGGTTCATTTACTACTGACAAATAAACAGCTGTCACTGGGGATTAATTTGCCCTTTTTTTAATTATTTATTTATGTTGTGTATGAGGGCTGTAAGTAACTTCTGTCATTATAAATCACTCATAATGGCTTTATATGCGTTGTGGGATTATTATCCTCTGTTACTTAGTTGCTGATTGAGTAAGAGTTTGTGCAATATATCAAAATCATCATTCTTGACCAGCAATTGTGTATAGGGTTTGAATTAAATTTTGCATTTATTTTTTGAGTTTAAAATAAGTATTATATTCTGAAAATTATCATAAATTATAAGCATATAATAGAATTTCAGTTTCACGTCTTATTTCAACATTTATAAATAAGTGTTATATTCTGGAAATTACAATAGATGATCAGCATTTTCATATTTTTATTTCGGCTTGCATATCCACAAAAATATTATAAATATTGCTTATTGTTCAAGATCCTGATCTGGGGACATTACAGCACACATAATAAAAAATGAAAAAGAATACTCCCTCACATGGTTTGTATGCCACATTTTTTATGTTGCCATTGTTAATGAGATTCAAGACAATACATTAAAATAAACAAAATTTACACCATGCAAGCAAGATAAAGAGCCATCTAAGTGGTTGTCTTCTTGCAATGCATTTAAAAAACAATTTAAAAATTCTTCAGCAAGCTAATGATTCATAACAGTAGACAAAGAAATAAAAAGGAAGCCATCAATAGAAACCAAAGTACAGGAAGTTCTTGAAAATTTATATCATATATAAAAAGAGTGCTTACTAATGTAAAAAATAAAACTTGTGGCAGAAGAGCGAATTTAGGACAGTAAAAATAGTCATACCTCTGTTTTCACAGGTTCTTTTGATGCTACCTCTTGGGCTGGCGAATAGTCCATTGGGTCAAAACTCTCACCACTTGGTGGCATGAGCCTAGAGTCCCAAGAAACAAAGTAGATATCACCATCAAGGTCACTGCCTGAAGCTTCGTTAGGATGAGGTCTACACCCCTTCTGTGGAAAGATTAAGCAATCAACCAAGTGATGCAATCCAGGAGACTCAACTGCTTCTAAGATTCGGACATCACCAGGATGTAAGCAAGGATTTTTTGCCACAATCACTTTTCCTCTTATAATTCTCGGGCTTATCTCTCTTTCCACAAAGCTTGATCCATTTTTGAGAAAGCAGCCTTGAAGGGGAGGGCTCGAAATTTGTATGAAACATTGCCCGTATTCAAGCTCCCCTATTTCGTCCAGGCAGCCCATTAACCATCTTCCATCAGGGACAAAAATCCTAGATTTCCTACGAAGCTCTTCTAATTGGACAGCTCTTATAGAAGAGAGCATGTCTTTTAAATGCGGTTCTGTTTGAGGCTTAAAACCAGCACTTAGCATCATAGCAGCAGTGTTTTGTAGATCTCCCGTACATGATGTAGTTAATATATCAAATGCCACTTCAACATTTTCAATCATTTGATTAAGCTTATCCAGCATTGAATCTTGCAATTCAAAGAAAGCAGTGCCAGGAACTAAAAGAGCTGATAACAAAGTAATTATCTGCCTGTTCAAAAAGCAGGGCTGGAATCGTGTCCAGGTGATTACTTCAAGCATGTCATGTCGAGATTCAAACTTTTTCATGCTGGGTCTCAATGACAGCTTATGTTTGCTTCCAGGTTCAGCTTCCCAAGTTGCTACCACACCTTTGTAGCCACCATACCGAATCTGATAGGCAGATGGGGGGTTGATATTCAACTGCAATCTCTGAGCAACTTCCCTAGCAAGATCAGGCGTGATCTTTCCTATACCATCAGAGAACTCATAATTATTCTTTATGATGTCACCAAAGTCTTTTTCAAGCTTTACTTTTGGAACCTTTACCGTGCAATAGGTGGAAGAGAAACATTGACCCATTCTAGCAGCATGCTTGGCAACATTGTTTTTAGGAAAGATCCCCATCCAGCTCTTAATTTGATGTACATCAATATCTTCGGAAGCAAAAAACCATGCAGAGCGGTCTCTCAACTGATTAGAAGAAAAAGCTAGAAATGAATATTTTCTACCACACAGCTCAAATCCAGTATGAAGAATTTGCCTCACTCGCCTATAAATTGCAGTTCTATGTACAGGAGAACTAGATGACACCTCTCTAACAATAGGTGCTGTAGGCATACTTAGTGCCATTGAAGACATGGCTTCCATGTTATCATCCATGAAAGTTACTCTTAGAAATCTATCTGCATACTTCCTGAAGTGCCTTATGACACGGTTTGATAGCTCTATTTCTGGAGGAAGACAGTAGGCTTTTGTAGGAGTGATGACCAATCTCCTAACTTCAACTGTTTCCTCAGCAATCTTTGGTTGTTTCAGAAGCTTTGGGCTGTTTGAGATCCACTTAAGTACAGTTTTAAGTCTTTCGAAGGCATCAAAAATTGGATAGGTGTAGGAAAGCATGTGCCTCAGTGCTATTGTGGACAATTCGGGTAATGTCACTTTAGGATTCAACAAATTATAAAACTCAGGCGTTAGTCTGTGGTAATTGACAATGCCTTTGTGTACAAGAGCATTTACCAGGAACATGGTATCAAAGGGAATTTTGGGGATTGGTGGCAGCACAAAAAAGAATCCCGGTCTAGGAACAGCAGGTTCGTTCTGAGTCCTCAAACAAGAAAACTTAGAAAACTTTTCATCTATCAGACGATGTTGTTTAAAATAATCTTTGGCTCTTTCCATGATGTAACCGAAACGAGGAGAAACTGAAATCTTATATACCAAACATCTACCAATTACATTGTTAGGAGTAAAATCCAGGGTTCGTATCCAAGGATCTTCATCATCTAACAGAACAAAAGTAACACCCACATGAATATCATCATCTGCAGTTCTATAATATATCCAAGGTGGCACCCAAAGCTGGATTAACATGACCAAAGTCCCCTTCTCATTGAGAAACCTCACATTTCTAATATCTTTAATCAAAAACTCAACCTTAAAGTCACATTTTATGAGAGTATCTCTACCAAGGTTGGGCAAAGCAAACAACTGATCCCGAGTAAGAATAATCCTACATCTTTTGTCAAATGGGTCTACATGAAAATCTACCCCAGAAATGGGTGCTCGCCACGCAACCCAAAATTCATCAAGATTATACAATGAACCTATTTCAATCGTAGCAGGAGAAAATCTGAAGGGTTGAGTTGTTCTTCTTTTACGCACTCTAGATGAGGTTTCGCTACCAACCTTGACTTTGAGAGCTTCGTTGTGGAACACTAGCCTTCCCTTTTGAGCGAGCTTCACGACCTCCTTGACAGCTTCTGGAGCTGCAAAGTGAACAAAGGCATGAGGAGGCACCTTGGCTTTGTTCTCGACCAAATATTTGCTGCTACTTGTGAACTTTGGGAATGCATTTGGGGGAGTCCATGACGTCTTCAGTCTGCATCTCCACACCATTCCCACTGTTTCTTCTAAGTACTCTGTGAGTTCTTTGGCACTCACTCCTTCTCCGAATCCTCCCAGGCTTATCTGTGTCGGCTCCATCACTGCAACTCCACAACACCCACCTGCACAATTGAATATATAAATAATATCCACCTGCAGAAATGTGTCTATACCCTAATCCCAACTGGACAAATGTATATATACACGAGATTATCCTGTGTGCATGCTGGGAATGTGTCACAGAGATGAGATCTATGTGTGAACGTGTGGAGAATGATTGGATTCTTTCTGTGAGGATAAAAATGAAAATTCCTCTCACAGTTCCAATTCCATCATTCATGCTGTCCTTCTCGAGCAATATTTCGTTTCATTCCACGACAAACTACCTAATTAGCTTATTGCACTTGTCCGTTCGCCATTGCTACAAACCCTAGAAAATGTTCTGGGCATAATTGGAAACCGAGCAGAATTAGCCTAATTTACTAACCTGACAATGGAGAAAGAAAAGCGTTGTAAAAGATCGAGAAGAATACCTAGCTGAAAGTAAAGAAATATAGTAAATTAAGCAACCTTGGGCCGCTTGGGGGACACGCCAAGGCGTAGTGTGCAACAGGTACGCCGAAGAAGTGTGGAAGGTCAAAAGCTCATATAGGACACGCCTTTGGCGTAATTAAGGCAATCTTGGGGGACACGCCAAGGCGTAGTGTGCAATAGGTACGCGGAAGAAGTGTGGAAGGTCAATTAGGATAAATTTTGATTTTTTTTTTTAATACATTTACTAATTATTAATTTTGATCATAATTTAATTTTGTTAAATATAAAATTATAGTAATTATTAATTATGAATTATAATCATTTTATATATGTATTCAATAGTTTTATTTTAAAATATAATAAACAATAATTATATTTTTTCTAATTTTTTTTTATTATAAACATAAACTAAAAATAAATATTATATACTAGAAGTGTATTATTGTATTATAATAGTATATAATATTACAATAGTATTATAATATAAATAATAGAATACTAATATCTATTATAATATTATATATAATAATAGTTTAAATTACCAAATAAGTATGAAAATAGAGTAAAAATAAATTATTACTATCATATTAGCATATCATATATATTAAAAATATAAAAAATTGTTAAATATAAAAATTATTTAAATAAGAATATAAAGTTTTACTAGGTACAGAAATAATTTAAAGACAATGAACAATTTTTTAAGATAATAAAAATTGTAAAAATAAATACAATTCAAATAAAAATTAAAATAAAATTAATATATTTTTTTAAAAATTATTAAAAAATGTTTAGAATTATTTTAACAATTTTAATTTATCTTTTATATTATAAAACTATTTTTTGTATTTTTCAATTATTCTTATAACATTCTTTTGTTAATTCAAAATAATTTACTAAAACATTGTTTAAAACACAGTAATTAAATTAAATTAAATTACAAAAAGAATTTAATGTGTTCTTATTTAATTTAATTTAGTAAAATACCATTCTTTTTTAATTGTGAAAATCGGATCGGAAACCAATAGCGGTGAACTGGTAAAAATGAAAAAAAATGCACGGCCAAGATTGATTTAAGCCTGCTTGCCGGTCTCTTGCCATTTGTGAACCATTAATGGGCAAAGTGAGCTTCAAAAGCTCATATAGGACACGCTTGGTAATTAAGGCAACCTTGGGGACACGCCAAGACGTAGTGGATAATTACGACATCGTCCAAACGCATCCCCATAGGGGTGCGCTCTTTAGCTAGGCTTGTAAAGTTATATTAAATCAATAAAAAAAGGTCAATTTACTTTAGCTAAAGCACATGTAATGAAATATATTATGTTCTTTTTTTAATAAAAATTTGTTAGATGTCATTTTTCATATGAAATTATTGTTCTTTTCTTTCACGTAAGATTATTATTTTTTTATTTTGGTAGTGAAGAAGTTATAATAATTTATTTAGGTGATAAGTTTAATAGTAGTAATTATAGTTATTTTTATTTTTAATATAAAATTTATTTGTAAAATGTATTAAATTGTATTAATCTTTTGTAATTTTGTTATATAAATTATCTTTAATTTTTATTAATGGTTATGTTGTATAAACTAGCATATATATATATTATTTTAATAATAATATATATAAAATCGAGATATCCTTCTCAAGGCGTCTATAAAAATTGATAAAAATAGGCCTTGAGAAGGATATCTCATGTATTTTATATATATTATTATTAAAATAATATATATATATATGTTAGTAGCAGCCGCGACGCAACATGTAGTATCTTAAATAAATTATTTTTTATAATTATATATTTATATATTTTATTATAAAGTTATTATAATAATTAACATATTATATGATAGTTAATATGATTATAGGGTTACGGTTATAATTGGGGTTAGGATTAGGTTTAGGGTTAGGGTTAGTATTAGGGTTAGAGTTAGGTTATAATTAGGGTTAGGGTTAGGGTTAGGGTTTGGGTTTGGGCAATAACATTTCAGTCCAGGCTTGTTGCGATTTACAACAGTTATAAGTTACCCATGAAAGCTGTAAGAATACCTAAGAATTGCCAGAAGAAAATATGTAGGATTATGAAATCAACTTACTGGATTGTGGAAGAGCTGCGATACTCCTATGCTCGCAAAATCCCTTTTATTGGATCGTCGAAGAGCTGCGATACTCCGATCACTTGGAGAATAAGTTTTGAACCTAGATTTGATGCAGTAATATTCGATCCATCGATGCATAAAGTAATCGTAAATCAATCTAGCTTCAACTTTGGACCAAATTGGTAAAAGAAATAAAAGTCTGAAAAAATCACCTGATTTCCTGCTCCAAGGACACCACGCACTACGCAGGTGCTTGGGATCTATTTCTGCTATGTACGCAGGCACCTATCACAATCGTATTTGAAATTTTGAAGATGTCAGAGTCTTAAACATATTATTTCGATGCAAATGCAATCTTCGCAGATCCTTCAAGTACGCACAGAGGTCTCATATAAAGGGATCGAGCTTTTTGGGCTTTGAAAAGGGAGACCAACTTACTGTGAATGAGATGACGCCCACTCCAAATCTGGTCAATACCGGCAGCTTGCCATGGCTCGGCAGATCCTCAAGCTGTGTGCTTCGACGATAATGAGCTTAGCAATAGAATGTCCTCAATATGATTCACTATATTCAAGGAGGCCTCAACCAAGTTTCGCACCTGCTTCTGCAATTCTTTCTTTCGCCATTCTCTCTTCCACTAAGCTTCGTAATTCTTCTTAATAATTTCTTCCATCGTGTCTTTTCCACTCCCATGGACAGACCCTTCCACTTCCATCGGTTACTCTTCCCTTTTCGACTGCCCACTACTCCCACTATTTTTGTAACTGTTCAACATTCTTTTTTATGTACACGGGTTTTTGGAGCCTTATACCATGAGAACGCCTCTGTGAATTAATTTTAATGATATTATTATTTTTGTTGTTTTTTTAGTATTTAATATTCATCAAATTAAATCAAATATATAAATATAAATATTTATTAAAGTTATTATGTTGTCATATTTCATTGAAGAACAAGAGACGCATTTGTGTCAAGTTTGCCCATTGTGGGGTGTGCTTGGTTGTTTTAAACATCTAGTTAATAGAAATAGCTAGGGGTTTAATGTGATTGTTTGTTGTTTTATAATGTCATTATTATAGTTGATTAATATTGAAAAATAAAAATAAAAAATCTTGTGGGGTGTACTTGTTGTTTTAAACATTTAGTTAATAGAAGCAGCTAGAGGTGTAATGTGATTGTTTGTTGTTGTATAATGTTATTATTATAGTTGATTAATGTTGCATAAATAAAAAATAAAATTCATATGGGTGTGTTTTGTTGTTTTAAACATTTAGTTAATAGAAGTAAGTAGGGGTGTAATATAATTGTTTGTTGTTGTATAATGTTATTATTATAGTTAATTAATGTTCCAAAAATAAAAAATATGCAATTATACAAATATATTATTATAATAATTCCATATATATATATATATATATATTTATATTTTATCCTTTTGATAATGTGATATTTATGTAATTTTTGCCTTGCTAAATTATATTATTACATGTATATTTTTTAAAATAGATTTTATTGAAATATTAATTGTAGATACATAATTTTTTTTTTGATATTTATTATAGATAGATAAATTTTATTGTGATATTTAATACACACTTGATAAACAAATATAAAATATGCATTGAGTGTACTCACATTTATTTAATAAGTTTGAAAATCTTACCAATTATTAAATAAAATATGTAAAATAATACTTGTAAGTCAACAATGTAATTATATGATGATGTATGTAATAGTGCTCATGTCATTCAAGTCATTAATAGGTTTGAAATTTGATTCATGAATTAAATGCATTGCATTGCACATAATTTCGAATTTTTTTTTTTAAAAAATCCTAATTTTTGCAATGATTGTTGACAACATGAACCAATAAAAAGAAATATAAAGAGTATTTTAACAATTTTAGAAATAGACAATTTAAAATAGACTATATAAAATTGTTGGTAAAGTTTTTAATTCTAGATGTTTATTGGTTGGATTGTCACTATCACTCAAAAAAATTAAATTGAATGAACATGGGTAGAACTAATAAAGTTATTATGTTGTCATACTTTACTAAAGAATAAAGTTATTATGTTGTCATACTTCGTTGAAGAAATATATTAGAATTCAATTGTTTAAGCATGCTCGCAATAGAGAAGTTTTCAATTTGGTTTCCTATTTATTTTAGGCTTCCTAATTACAAGACACCACAATCATGATTTTTTTATAATGTTCGACATAATATTACGTATGCATGCTAACAAAAGCAACATGGGACATACTTATTCAAGGAGCTTGAAGGATATGTTGTTGTTTAAGGATTTGATAGAGGAGACTTTCTTGTTGGCTAGTTCATTCAACTTTGAAGAATATCTCCACTTTCTCTAGTGGTTTGATTTGCAAGGTCTCATGGTGGCTATGATCAATTTGTAGGAGAAAATATGATTTTATGCAAATGTTGGTGAACAATCATTGTTAGATATCTAGATAAATTTTCATAATGTGCTCAAAAAGGGTATTTGATACAAACAAAGATAATGGTTTCTTATTTTTATTGTTCAATGGATTATCCATAAGATTATGCACATGTGACTCAATGGAAGGGTGCAACATAGTTGTGATATTTTATGTATGTGATGATGAGCATGGCAGGATCTATGTGATTATATTTTACCTATTTTCTTGTTAGACATCCTTCTAAACTACTACACTTATAATAACCCCTATTGAACATTTTTTAATTCACTTTAGTTTCTTCATACATAATTTTGGATATCCATGACTAACACAAACACTTGACAAAATATAATTTTCCCCTTCCAAATTTTATTTTTTTAAAACATAAAGGAAAAAATAAAAAATGTGTTGTTAATAGTACATGAGGTTCTTTGTCCTTGAGGTTTTTTATTTTTAAGTAAAAATGTGCTATTCTTGAGCCATATCTAACTACTTCGATTATGACTCTAATCATGAGATTCTTTGTCCTTGAGGTTTTTCATTTTTAAGGATGTAATATTTTAATTAGATTTTAGACTTTATAACTACACAATCTTTCCAAACTTTTTAATAAATATTTTACAAAGTTAAAAAATTGACTCAAAAGACGTGTTAAAGGTGAATTATTGAGTCTTTGTCTCCTTCTCTATCTCTCTATATCCCTTTAACTCACTCTCTACCTCTCACTACAAGTATAGATCTCCCTCTTTTGCTCCACCTCTCTCTCTCTACCTTTCTCTCTATATCAATTTCCTTCTATATTTTTCTCTTTCTCTATCACTTAACCTCTTTGATAAGAGATATAGAGATAAAGAGAGATAGATATAGAGAGGAAAACAAAGACTCAATGATTCACTTCCTCTATTACCTAATCTCTTTTGATAAGAGATAGAGAGATAAAGAGAAATAGAGATAGAGAGGAAAATAAAGGCTCGATGATTCGTCTTTAACACCTCTTTAGCATGCAAATCAATTATTTGGTAAATGGTTAAATTACATGAATGCATGTCAAGAGCATAAATTTGATGGATGACCATGAAGTGTTTGACCACACCAAATGATAGTGTCCCATTTGACATTCATTTTAAATAGAATTTAATTGTGATTGAGCAATGCTTGGCGTAGCCTACTATCAATGTTTTCCAACAACCTTTCCTTGATGAAGCTCTTCTCATCAATTAGAATATATTGAATGAAATACATGCTCTCCTAAAAAGTTAGTAGTGTTTACCCCTATAAAGTATTCATCTTTTTTATTGGAATGTGAAGGGAAAAATGTATAGTGGATGCATGTATGTTGAAATTTATGACTCTTAGTGGTGCAAACAATGATAATAGTGATCTATCATTTGGTACTATTATTGAGAGGAAAAATTTGATGTTGTTTATCAAGTATGATTTCTCAATACATGTAGTTCCTTGTATGATCGTTTAATGGAGTGGTTGCATTTCCATGATAGAAGAGTTTGTTACAAATATATCAAAGGATTTGTTTTGTTTAGTAGATAAAGTGTTTGTTGAAAGGTAACTTGTTCCAACATGTGGAAGTTTGTATGTTGAAAGATTTGAGCCAATAAAATAAGTTACCAACACTTGCAACAATGGGCTAATGGTATTTTAATTAGTCAAATAGGTAAACCTAGGGACAATGTTGATAAGACCTATTTCTCCCTATATATGTTTTTCTCTTTTTCTTTATCTTCTCCCTCTCTTTTGACCTCTTTTCTCTACCTATCTAACTATTTATCCCCCTTGTGTCTTTCTATATTTATCTCTCTATCAATCTCCCTCCATATTCATCTATCTTCCTCTATCACTTGATATCTCTCTCAATTCTCTCTCCCTCATTTTCTCTGGACCTCCTTTTATCTCTCTCCTCATCTCTTTATCTCACTTTATGTAAATGTTATTATTTTTAATATTTAATATGTGTTGGAATGGAATTAAGTAAATGGCTTATATGTAAAGAAAAAAGAAATGCTAGTTATATGTTATATTCAATCAATTAAAAAAGAATAAATTTATGTTAGCTTAAGTGCATGTAATGAAAGCACATGATGTTTTTTATTAATAAAAATTTGTTAGATATTATTTGCCAAATGAAACTATTGTTCTTTTATTTTAAGTAAGATAATTATTTCTTTTGTTTTAGTTGTAAAGAAACCATGATTAATCCATCTAGTTAAGGTGACAAGATTTAATGGTTAGAATTATAGATTATTTTTATTTTAGTATAAAATTAATTTGCAAAATTTATTAAATTGTATTACTAAATTAATTTATTGTAATTTTGTTATATAAATTGTTTCTAATCTTTGATTTTTGGTTCTATGTATAAATTATTTTTAACGATACTATTATTTTGTTGACTTTTATAATATTTAATATTCTTTGAATTAAATTAAATATATAAATATACTTATTTATGAAAAGTATCATGCATAAGGCATTGCTTGTCCATGTGTATGCTCTTACATGCAGTTGTTGGTGCATGCAGGGGTCTTTTCACCTTGTGGCTCATGTTTGGAGCTTTATTTGGCAATTCCTATAGGTTCTTTTGATCATAAGCTACTTTCAAACATTTTCTTTTCCTACTTCATTGGTTTGTGGATCTATGTTGCTACAAGTTTTTTTCTTGTTAAGGCGATCAAGATTTTGTTTTCTCTTTTATGGTAGAGGCTATTGGTACACCCAAGTCTTGCACATATCCTCAACGTCTTCCCCTTTGCCTTATATTCAATGTATAAGTGTTATTTTTATTTTTTAAATTTGGGTATCTTTTATGGTGGGATTTGGAGGGTGTCTAGGTGATCCATAATATTTTTCTTTTAAAGATGTGGTCTAAATGGATGAGAGTTCATTGTCTAAGCATATGAACACAATAAATTTTTTGATGCAAGAAACACATGAGGCTAAATCTAATAAAAAATGGAGGACAACTACAATGTGAATGGTTGTCTAAAGAAATGTGTTGATAGATCCATTATGGTTATTGTAGCATTGTAAATTGTCACCCTTGACAATTCACACTATGTTTTGTTCCCCCTAAATTATTGAGCGTAATTGACCCCCTAATTTCCTAAATTATGCATTATGAGGCCTACTTTTACTATTTTCCAAGAAATTGCAAGCATAGAATAGATGCATTTATTTAATTTTTTGCCCCCAACACCTAAAATCTTGGAAAATAGGGTCAGAACTAGGATGCCCTTGGGCGACTATATCCCCCTATTTTGTCGCGATCAAAATTTAATATGTCGGTGTCAACATTTTAACATTTGAAATTTAGGTTGCAAATGTCGGATATTGAGGTTTAATTTTTGGGAAATTAGAATAAATGCTTATAAATACCTAGTTATTACATCATTTCAAATATAATAGAAAACAATTGGCAAAATTATTATCAAGAGAACTATTAAGAGCAAGTTAATAGCAATATTTCAGAGCTTTATGACAACAATTTTCAAGATCCAAGCATCATGTCAAATCTTATGTGAGTTTATGTATGTTCATGTTATAATTGCTTGTTAAGGATAACCCTTGTTGTAGGTCTCCAAGAAATTCAAGCATTCAAGCAAGCAATATCCAAGACCTTGAAGTGATGTGCATGATTTTAGTCCTTCAAGGAAGTCATTGAAGAGTGGTGAGTTGTAGCACTTTGTTGATTCATCATTCCTTCCTATCATTTATCATTTCTACCATTGACATTGCCATTATGGAAGTGGAAACACTAACACGGGGTTTGACTAAGGCAAGCCCCTAAATGGCACAACATTTCTTCTCTCTTTGAATGTGCAAATTCTAAGTTTGGAGAGGACTAAAGGAAGTTTGAAGATCATTTATTCATTTTTGCATTCAAAGCCCTATACCTTGTCAACTCACAAAAAAATCACCTATAGAATTATATGACAGTGATCCAACAAGTTTGCAAGCAGAAACGAGAGTCTCAAATCTAACATCAAAGGACTACAAAAATAGAACAAAAGAGGCACACAAGGACTCAAACACCTTTGGGCACCATTGTCCTCATATTCAGATCGACACCAAACTTTCAAGACAGGTACACAACACTATACCCTTCTTAGATCTGCCTACAAATTATTGTTACAGTTTGTCAGTTGTCAAAATCTTTCATTTTTATATTAGGGCACATAGTCTAATTAGGTTAATCAAGGCAAATTTGGCTCTCTTTGTTGGTTTTGGAATCCTGGTCTCAGAAGGTGTGGAACCCTAGAGGAGATATGGAGATAAAGGTGGATGCAAATAATTATTCTATAGTTGTGTTTACATGCATGGCAGATAGGAATAGGGCTTTCGAAGGGGGGCCCGATTTCTTCAATCAAGTTGGGATTTTTATGAAACCCTGGCATGTGGGTTTTAATGCGAGTGAGGAAATTCCCTCGAGGGTCCCTATTTGGGTTCATCTTTTATGACTTCCTTTAGAGTGCTGGAGGAGTGACATTCTACAAATGATAGCTCTTCTTCTTGGTAAGTCGGTTGGTTTGACTCAACAAACCTTGGACCAAAAGGTAATTACTTATGCCTGTATATGTGCGGAAATTGATTTTAATAACCCTTTGCCAAACTCTGTGGAGATGTCAATTAGTTCAGTTTCTTGGATTTAGTAATTGGATTATGAAACCCTCCCCTTTTGATGTCGTCTTTGTCATGAGTATAGCCATTTACAAAGGAAGTGCCCTCAGTATAATCAAGTTGCAAGTACAACTACTTCCAACTCGACTCCCAAGAATGATAAAAGAAAGGCCCCTTTGGTTGAGGGGGTGACAAATAAGGAGGGCTTCATTCCGGTCAAGCCTCATAACAAAGGAAGAGGTATGAAGAGAACCTTGAAGGATAGACAAGATGATGGGGTCTTCAATCGTTTTGATGTTCTGGAGGACTTAGTCCTAGAGGAGGGATGTCCTATTGTGCCTCCTTTTGGTGGGGGGTCCTTGAGAGTGGATTTATCTGGAGACAATGGGACTAGTTTTCAGCTCTTGCCTTTGGGAGAAGCCTAGGTGGATTAGATGGTCTTGGATGCAACATCACAAATTCTGAGTGATGCAAATCAAAGTGGACAAGTGGTCTTGGTTGGGGCTGAGGCTTCCAAGGATCTTGGTTTCTCTCAGCCAAAGGAGGTTGTGGACTTTGGGAAGAGTAGTGGGGTGGTACAAACCTTGGGTCTGCAATAGAATCCCCTAAAGAAGGGGCCTCTGAAAAAATCTTCCAAGGCGGGCCGCAAGAAGGATATGGAGAAGGTTAAGTTGTTGGGTGAGAATTTGGTGGATTTGAGGTTAGTGAAAACCATTGACTCCCACTTCTCCCAATCTCATAATGATTGTTATTTCGTGGAATGTGAGGGGTATGAATAGCATCCCTCGACAAAAGGCTATTCAGGAGATGATTGGTACTCATGGTCCTAATTTGGTTTTTCTTTAGGAAACCAAGTTATCTATGGATGGTATGTTGAATAAAGCTCCTAGCATTTGGTCTCGGGGCGTATGTCAATGTGTTGTGGCTTATGGTAATTTAGGGAGGTTGGCTTGTTTTTGGGATCCTAGGAAGATTGTTCCTCTCTGGTGGCGTTTGAGTCATTTGGCAATATCAATGGTCGCTTCTTGTTTGGATTCGAGTGAAACCAGTTTCTTCACCAATGTTTACACTCCTACTGACCTTCCTGGGAAAGCTCACTTGTGGATTCATGTTAGATTCATCAGAACTCTAGCTCCTTTGTTTCCATGGATTGTGGCAGGAGATATTAATGTTGTTTCTTGTCTTGAGGAGAAATGGGGCAGGAATGCAAGGCTGGATCAATCTACCCATCTTCTCATGGACAATATTGATTTTCTAAACTTAGTTTATGTGAAGCCAAATAATGGTCTCTTCACTTGGAATAACAAGAGATGTGGGGAGAATGTTATCTCTGAGAGGTTGGATCGGTTCTTGGTGTCCTACTTCTTGGTAGGGGTCAGTTGGTCTACTTGCTTAGAGATTTTGGATTGGAGAGGGTCAGACCATTAGCCGATTAAGTTTTTAGCTATTGCTTCTAGGGTTCCTAAGAACCCATCTTTTAAGTTTCAACTTATGTGGTTACATGATTCCTCTCTTCATGACCTTATGGCTGATTGGTGGAGACAGGGAAAGCCTGCTCATGGCAGAGCTATGTATTCTTTTGTCGAAAGATTGCAATTTGTGAAATTCAAGCTTAAGAAGTGGAATAGATAATGTTTTGGAAACCTTCATAATAACAAAAAGACTACTCAAGCCAAGTTAGTGGCCATTACCTGTTGGATTTGGGATGAAGGTATTTTTGAGGATCTAATTAAGGTTGAATCAATAGCTATTAAGGAGTTGGAGGAATGGGAGCTTCAGGAGGAGATCTTCTAAAAGCAAAGGTCTCGAGTGGATTGGCTTTAGGAAGGGGATCACAATATGACATTTTTCACAACTCTATCAAAGCTCAAAGGATTGGAAACCTTATTCCCTCTTTTGTCGCAAGAGGGGGTGCAACTATCTTCTACGGCTGAGATTTCAAGGGAGGTCGCTCAATTCTTCATTGCTATGTTCACTGAGGACCCTCTCCCTATTGGTAGTGAGGAGAATGTTTTCTTGGATTGCATTCCTTCTTTGGCTTCTAATAGGATGAATGTGGCTCTTTTGCACCTTATTTTGTTGTTGAAGCTAGAAGATGTTGTGTTTGTTGAAATACACAAGACAACTGAGAGGGGGGGTGAATTAGTTGTCACCAATCACATTCACAAATCTCAAATAATTATTAACTCCACATCCACTTTAACCTGTTATTAAGTATGAGCATGAAGTGCAAATAACAAAAAGCAATATCAACACAAGAAATACCAGATTTACATGGAAAACCCAATAAGGGAAAAACCATGGTGATGATTAACTCACAATATAAGAGTAATTGCAAAACTGTTTACAAAGAGGTTCACTGCCAAAGGGCTCACTGCCCAATATAGGACTCACTGTCCAAATGGGAGGCTCACTTCCTATAGATACAGAAAAATAGAAAGAAGACTGTTACATAGAGAACACTATCTCAATGCAACAGAAGATCCACCAAAACAACTTGCACACCTCCATAACCTTGATCAAAGAATCGCAGACACCATCAGCTCATTGCTTTCAAGAGTCTAACACATTGAAGTTCTCGTTGCCTCAATTCACTTTCGCACAATCTCTCACATCTATCTTGCTACTCACGTGTGGTGTACAATCCTTAACATCATGTCTTGTATTTATACCATCTTCAATCTTATAAACTTTCTCCAAGGTCGGTTACACACGCTTCATTTTACAAATTCAAATTAGGTCGGCAACTGAACATTCCCGTGGTGGAAGAGAATGAGAACGGACCAAACCAACACTTAACCAAGACCCAAAACAACATCTTGGATCAATCACACACTTCCTTAATTGATACTTATCCTTCGCATGACATGTAAACACCAGGTCAGCCAAACCTAATGAAAACAACAATGAACTTTGAAGTACACGCTTCCGCAACAAGAAGGTAACATGCAGACCACATAACATGTTTCACCATGCACATGAACACATCTTAGATGTCTTCAGATTCATCCGCAGCTATTGCAACATCCTCCATACACAAAACACTTTCCATTAGTCCATCTGGACTATACAAACACACACAGTAACTCTGAAACTAGTCTTCTGAAGCACCAAACCATGAACACCTTTGACAAAAAACAAATAACATCATTACAAGCCTTCTTCCAGATCCGCAAGACCTGAAACAAAATAGTGAAGGACTATGGAGTAGATACATTTCTCCTAGTCCACATAAAAACAACTCTGCCAAACCAGTGAACACAACTTTCACTTTTCATCAGTCCAAAAGCTACAATCTAGGATATATCACCCAAGGATGCTCTTAAACAACGCTTTAGATTTGCACAAGCATAGGATCAACACAGAAGAAATACGGAGCACATATCGGAGCACATTCTGAACACACACACAAACACATCTGTCTTCACTATTTATTACTTTTCTCAAAAGCACTTGGTAACTCATCATATCAGCACACCTGCAACACCATAAAGATAGCTCCATGTACTCACAACATCTCAATAGTATCTCAACTATACATGCACCACCTACAATCACTTGTTTCCTTTCTCTGCAATAACCTATACTATGTTGACATCAATGACAACATTAATGACAACACCACCATACTCATTCATACTTGCAACAATATTTAGCACATATTTAGCATCTTTTTAGTTTAATTTACTTGCATCATTAGCTTAGCTTCCATTAATGACTTCCATGGTAACTTAGATGCATACATTTAGCATATTATGTAATTAGGGTTTAATCTTTTGAAGCTTGCATTCATTTAGAGTAGATTTGTATACACCCATATCAATCAAAATAGCTTTCATCATGTTAATTTAGCATTTAAATAATGTTTTATCACACATCTTCCATCAATTTCGTCGATTCTCTTCAATAGAATCGATTGAAACAAGCTCATTTATCTATGGGATTGAGAAAGGGTCACCATTCCACATCAATGCCACACCACTTCCCCAATAGGATAATTTTCAATGGATTAGAATGGATGTTTTTGAAGATTTTGTATCTTAGTATGTTAGTTTTAATGGATTCTTAGTTTAGTTTTCATTGAATGATCTTATTGGATTGATGTTTAGTGGCTCAATTATACTTTGAACCCTCATGGATCAAGTGTAGTTGGCCTATACTACGTTCGTTGGTCACAATTTCTATCTAAGTTATGATAAGATTTCCTAGGTAGGTGCCTACTTAGGTAAGTTGCATTCACATATATGCCTTGTACTTTCCTTGTTTGGTGAAGCTGCACTACACACATGTGCATACATCTCCTTTACCTCACATTGGTTGTACATTCACACATCTTGGTAGTGTATTCCATATATATCTACCTCATATACTCTCATGAGTAATCTTTCATTTGAGTATTTGTATCTTTTGATGGAATAGAATTATTTAATTATGGACCTCTCTTGTGCTACCATTAAAGCTCCTTGATCCTTGGTGGCTACTTGCAAAAGGGAAAACTCCAACACAAAAGGTCAAACCTACAAAGATTTGAATTAAGTGTTTTTTGTTGGGCATCTACATGTCACTCTTCATTTACAACATTTGGGGTAAAATTGACACTACCATTGTATCCATAAGTCCTAAGAATCTATAGATCAACTATCAAATCATCAAAATTTAAGAACTTTGTCTTTGACCATCAAGGAAATTTTTTTGCCTCCTTTGTCATTTGTATGGTCATATAGTTGCACCATCACTAGCATATTTTACAAAATATTTTATGCATTGCTTGTGTAGACATTTTGTCATCTGGAACAACAAGGTAACACTATAATTATATTTTGATTAATCTAATAAAAATTGTTATTTGAGGTTCTTATACCAAAGAGTACTGATAGGGTGTTATTGACCTTATACAGTAGCTCCATTGGAACTAGCAATAACATCAAGGTCCTACTATCAACACTACCCATAGGTCTTGTCACAACTAGTGGCTCCGCTATCGTAATCCATAGACCTCTAGTGGCACCACTCTAGCTCATTCTCTTGGACCCTTCTTCCACTTTTCCATTGGTGGCACCTTAACAAATTTTAACAATGCCACCCCAAAACCATCTCAATTCCAAGCAAGCAATTTAACACTCTAAAATAAACAATTTACATTTTTTTGTAAGCAATGTTTCATATAGAAAGCATTGTCGTAGAAAGTTAATGATGTTTTTTATTCCATCAAAATAACATAGTTTACCACCTACATTTGTTGACGTCACCATCTCCTAACCTCCTAATCAACACCCTTCATGGTTGGAGTTTCCCTTTTGCAATTGATTTTTATAAGTCATACCTTAGGTGGATGAGCTCCTTTTTCAATACAAATTTTTTGTTTCATCTATTTTTTTACATACTTTATAGTGTTGCAAGTATTTTCTAATTTTGATGCATAGTTTTTTTCTCACAAGTTTTCTTCCACATTTCTCATTTTGGGACCTTCCAAGGCCTCATTTGGGTTCACATGTCCTTTTTGGGTGATATTTTAAAATTGCACAATTTTTTAGCTCTACATAGTGGTGTTGTCGATTCATTCTATTTTTGCTCCTAATCTATATTTTTAATTTCAAGTCTTGATATTTTTAAAACATTGATCAAGTCCTCTTGGTGATATTTGCTAGTGGCAATTGTACTTGCACTACATATAAAGTGCCTAAATCATGTTGTGCTAGGGAAATTATTGGTTGATTGAATTTAGAGGGTCTTCTTGTGGTTGTGATGACCTTACTATTGATATGTGTTATATCTTGCATGCTTCATCATGGAGCAATCTTCAATTCCACTCCCAACACCTTACAACTATTTTGCATGGAAATTTGAAATAACGAAATTGCTAAGAGTTAAGAGGTACAAATTAGTTCATAGGCTTAATAATGAACCAAAATATGAGCATGCAAAGACTAAGTGGTTGAATAGTTGTAAAGAAGCCACTAACTATTTGTGTTTGTATGTCTTTAATGAGTTGTTTAACATTGAACCCCTTGCCACACCTATAGCTATGTGAACTACATTGTCAAACTTATTTGGGTAATTAGATGGAATCAAAGAAAACTTGTTAAAAACTAAGCCAAAAAGTCTCATCCATTTGACTTTGAAAATGTGCATCACTTAATTACCAAATTCAAGTTACCAAGAGCATACTTGAAATATTGAAAAATTGGATATATAGTTAATATTAAGTTATCTCTCTAAGTTAGAACCTAATTGTTTAGTGTTTATGTCTACCTTCTACACTACAAAGAGTGCTTTGTGGGTGAGTTTAAGATGCATAAATTTTAGGATTTGCTATGTCACTCACTAGGGAGTAAGATAAGATTATTCAAATGGGCACCTTGAAGTCTTCAAAATTATAAGCTCTACTTGCAAAAGATGGGAAGGTTTTCTAGTGAAAAAGAGAGGAAAACAAAAAAGCCTAAGAACACACTACAACAATCCACATGCACAAAATAACTTGAAAAATCTTATTCCAAAGGATCATCTAAGGAGAAGCCCAAATGTGCATATTGCTAGAAATCAAGACACGAGGAATACTAATGCTATCCAAAACATATTTTGATGAAATGAATCATCTTCTCATGAAGAAACAAATCAAATTACCTTCAACTATGTTAAGAGGCTCTTCTCCTTCTTATAACAGTCAAAGAAATAAAAGGGTAATGCACTTGTTGTAGTTGCAAATTCTAATTCAAGGATATGGATCCTTGATTATAGAGCTTTAGATCATATGGATTAAAGTATGTTTCTTCACTTGAGACTTGTTCTACACCAAATATCTTTATGAATAACAACACATATATGCATGTTTATGGGAGAGGGTTTATTGACATGAGTGGGGGATTCATTGATGATGTTCTTTGCATTCTTGCATTGTCAAATAATCTCATTTATATTTATTAGATCACACATAACATGACAAGGAAGAGTGTCGAGTTCACACCTGATTTTATGGTCATTCAAGATTTACACAATAAAGAAATTATTATAATTGGAGGAGCAGAAGATCAGTCTACATTGTCCACCTCATCTTTTGCAGCTGATGTTACTTTGACTAATGTTCACACTTAGGCATCTAGTATGGACACTTTAGAGGAGATACAATATGGCCCCTAAATCTTGTTATCCTTTCATCAACTAAGGTTCTAGAGACATATGTTGACATTTCATCTCCATCTCTTGCTTCATCAAAATCTAGTGTTGCATTGAATGGGTCTTCTTGTGATTTGTTGTAGTAGGATCATATTCATCATCTTCCAAATACAACTTCTTGGGATGTGCATATCTGGTAATCAAAGGACTTACAATGGTTAAAGAATACTTTATATGGGGTTATTTCTAGTTTCTATTAAGTTGAATATTGAGATTTTTGTGAACTTAAATGGGATGATGGCTCTATTTTTGATAAATGACTACTTTATGTCCTTTTGGATGATACTAAGGAGATTATTTTCTTTCTTAATTCTAGTCGGAATTTGAATTGGTTTGTTGATAAGCAATCCTACATGTTGAATAATATTTAGTCTTATGTTGTTGAGCCTAAAAATGTGCACTTTAGATGGCTCTTATTCCTAAATATTTTTTTTGTTAATTCTAAAGTCACATCCCATGACATATTTTCTGACATGTACTTTTTGCAATAAGTCTAAAATGGTTAAACATCTTTTTTATTCTATTTATGTTTTTTTAACTTTGGTCATCCTTTTTAGAGAATAGTGTGGGTTGGGACAACAATGAGGGTTTAATTGGTATGACATACTTTCTCAATTATGTTTAAAAAAATTCTAAGTTGCTTAATTAGTTTTAGTCAGTCTTTACTAACAAGATTTTGTGGCATATTTGGTGAGGAATGACAAGGTCTTCCAAGACAAAAATAAGGCACCTTATTGATTCACACTATGAGCTCACTCTTACAACTATTTTGATGCATGCATATATGGTACTAGAGATTCCAAATGATGTTTTTCATCTTGCTCAAGGAAGGTCTTAGATTAATCTACAAAAAAGAGGTGAAAAAAGTCTATTTTTGGCCTCTTGTTAGGAGCAACATAAACAAGGAGGAATTAGAGATCTAACGAGGGTATATTAAGAAGCATAACATCATCATTTTGTCTAGAATACACAAGTTTAACTACGTCGCCAATATTAAGTATGATCTTGTTGCTGAAGATCCAAACCTTGAAAACTTGGTTGATCCTCCTATTGGGATTTCTTAATGTGATGATTATCAATACAAGCAAAAATGTGGTTGATAGTAGTCTTATGTTATCTCTTCATCTTGTAAACTAGGATTTGTAATATGTTTTGATATTTCAGAAGCTCTTCCTACTCACGTGGATTAGTCTTTATTGTTGATTATTTTTTATATTGATAAGCAAGATTGAAAAGGCTTGAACCCTTGTACATCAACAAAGCCAAAAGGTAGATGAAACATGTACCATGAGCAATGGAATAAATCAAACCACTTTGCAAGATAAAAAGAATTGAGGTACAACTACAACCAAGCTACCAAAAACAACTACAAACAAGAGATAAATCTAGGACCCCTAAAGTCTCACTTAGACAATTTTGGACCTTGCTCTAATTGGTCTCACCCAACACTCTATCATGAGTTTGGGATAAATATTTAGAAAGACCTTTGCTCCTCTTCCTAACAAAAATCCAAGATATATTATCCTCCAAGTCCTCAAAATAGGGTGGAGCAAGGGGGATTTCCCCCCTAGAGAGCCTACCAAGATGCAAAGGAGCAATAGATTGACAAGGCGAAGGCAAATGGTGACCCTCCACCACATGAGTAATTTGAAGTTGATTTGAAGCCAAAAGAATAGGATGAGGTTAGAGTAGGCAGTTCTCCAATGGGGTCCGAAGGAGCAAAAGGAGGAGGGCATGGCAAGGTCACACCAAAAGTTAAAGAGTCATCCTCAGGGCATGAATAGTCAAGTGTTCTTAATTGGCATTATTCCTCCAAGTAGTTGTGCCCTTGCATTGAGAGAAGGATAATTTGTAGCTAGGTGACTAATGACAAAACATCGTCTACATATGAAAGAGAGACCCTCATAGTCAAGTAGTTGAGTCCAAGGTCTATCCCCTACCATCAAAAGCACATCTTCATGAAGAGACTTGGAGATGCCAATATCCACTAGAATGCGAGAAAAAGTAGAATACCCCATGAAGGAAGTGGAATCATCAACCTTCAAGAAGCATCCAATAGATTGCCTATGGACTTGTTGCATGAAACCCCCCAAAATTGGAGGGGCAGATTAAAAAGTTTAACCCACATTGGATGCACATTTAAAGGCTTTGTAAGAGGGTTAAAAGAAGTTAAACCAAGGATTTATGGAGAAAGAGTGTTCTCCCCAAGAGCACACCTTACCATCAAGCACCCAATTTGTATCCTTAAAAGAGGTGAAAGAAGCAACAAATAAACCCTTTCCATAAGGGAAGAGCTCAATCTTGTCCTCGATAATATGCCTCCAAGATTCCAAGACCCATTTGTGTTGATCAAGCAAAGAAGGATATAGATTATAGAATCTACATACCAGACCCCTATGTTGATAGAAGTTCTCATTTTCCACCACATCTTGGCCACAAATCACCATAGGGTAGGATTTGGCACAAGGGATGGGTTGTGTTTTCTCCCTCAAGGGGTGAGCAGTATCTTCAACACAAACAACATTAGCATAAGACCTTCAACCACCAATAATAGAAGCCTTACCTACTCCAATAGTGGGCACCAAAGGAGGTGCACAACCTTTTGAATCCCCAACATCACTAGTAGTTGAGTTAGGGGCCCTCAAATCCTTAAAACCTAGGTTGAAAGCAAGGCATTCACGAGCTCGTGCTAGAGTGTAGTTCAAAACACATCGTAGTAGGGCATTTCACTAGACCTATGACTGTAAGGAGAGCCACCCACGATAGGGAACTAGTCATTGACAAATGAGACCATTGCAATAGGTGGGATATGAAGGTTATTAGCACAAACTATTACTATATGGTTGTTCTATGGTGACTTTCACCTTGTATTGTAACTATTATATTTAATGATAATAGAAAAAATTTCCTAGGATGAATACTTGACAAATATATTAAGTTTGTTTCATGAGTCCCTTTTTGCATATTTTGAGGACACCCTTGAGGACATTCATATATGTTGGTTATGGAGCCTAATATTGTTGGTTTTGGAGCCTATTAAATTTGGATTATTCATCATTAGGTCATAGATTTAGGAGTTTGTGATAGAGAGAAGAGGAAGTTACAACAAATGTGTTGTAGGTTGTATCCCTTCATTTTTTTTGGATAATTAAAAGGAAGGATAGGTTGTTTCTTCGTGGATGTAGCCCATATTGGGTGAACCACCTATATTTGTGTCTATGTGTTTTGTGTTAATTTTATATTTGATTTCATCATTCTTTTTTATTGTATATTTCCCTATGATCCTTTCCTAACAATACCCTCTTTGATGATAGTTCCATCACAACTATTTTCACTACATCATTGTCCTTAGATCTTGTTCTACATTTTACTCCATTAGGTTTTGGATTTTCACATTCTTCAGTTAGGCCTATGACTCCTAATTTGATGGTGGCACCTCTTGGACCAACACGGTTATATTTGAGCACTTTCCAAAGACACCACACATTCTTTTTGGTCATCTTTTGGGGGGTGTTATTCCTTATAACTCTTGACTTTCTTGTATTTTGAGGCCATCATTTTGTATGTGCACACCTAACATAACCACACATTTGCTCAAACCCATCCATCTATTTTTCCTACCCACTCATGTTATGCTTATTGAGAGGTCTTGATGCATTTTTTTCTTGCATTTAGATACTTGTTTTATTGCAGATTTGCACATAGGATATGATAAACTCACACATGTACATTTGAGTATGTCTCCTTTACCCCACATTGATTGTACATTCACATCTCTTGGTGTTATATCCTATTTATACTCACCTCATGTACTATTTTTAGTAATATCTCATTTGCATATTTACATCCTTTGATATAATAAAATTATTCTCTCATTTTGAATTGTTTTTGTGCTTTCATTCAAGCTCCTTGATCTTCGATGGCTATGTCCATAGTCATATATTATAAGTATACCATACTTCTAGGCAATGTCCCCTCTATTAACACTTTAACTTTCACTTCTTAATCCATTGGATGCAAAGTGTAAACCTTGGGATTGAAGAAACAGGAAAAACAAATTTAAATACCATAATCTTACCATTGAAATTAATTTTTAAAATATCCAAATAATGGCTAATAATTTAAAAGAGAAAAAATAGACATTAATCTACATTGTCTTAATATCCATGTCTATCCACTAGTTTCTAGGTGATAGGTGGTACTAAGATTAAACTTAGTTTCAATAGCAATTTAAAAATTAGTTAAATAGTGATTCTTGATCCAAATCAATTTCTTTGACACTCAGGCTAACTCCCTAGTACATCTACTATATCTTGGGTTGGTAGAAAATGTGTGACCTTAGTGAGTTTTTTTATCACAACCAAGATTGAATTATGACATTGCCAGGTTTTGGGTAATCCCATGATAAAATTTAGGGAAATTACATCTCGATTCCATTCCAAAGTATGAAGCAAATATAACTATCTCGTTGTATTTATGTTATACTTCTATTTTGTTGATAACCCTAACAATTAACTACAAAATCAATTACTTCTAGTGTAACCTCGAGTTTCTAGGACGGGGACGGTAGGGGACAGTGGGACACATCCCCAAGTCCCTGATTTTTCAAGCCAATTTTGCAACCAACAAAGGGGACAACTATATAAGATATAGGAAAATTTAAAATATATAGGGAAATTTTAAATATTCATATGAAAACATGGATAAAGCATGCATATATACATTATAGAACCTTAGCATATAATATTTGTGTTCATAATTCATTGTCAATACTCAATATGCATTTAGAATTCAAAATTCATTGTCAATATGCATTTGATATTAAACAATAACATACAAGTTATAAACGTATAACAAAATGCCCAAAAGCTACACTGTTGTCATATAATTTACTTTTTACTTTCAATTATAATATGAAAATCAAAATAAATAAAAACAAAGTACACCGTTGTCATCCCCACGTCCTTGAAACATCCCCGAAACAAGGATAGGAGGATTTAAGCCCGAGGATGCGTCCTCGAGTAACACTGCTTCCTTCTTTATTTTAGGACAATATACACCATTTTCAAATATAAATACATCTTGTTGGCACCCATGCATGTGTAATATAAGCCTCTTTGAAAAATCCTTGTATTATATATCATTTGCTATCATGATTTGCTATCTTGACTATAGTGTCCTTTCTATAATGGGTATTTGTTATTTAGAATGTTTTGTATGAGCTCTAATTCTCTTATCATTACCATAGTCTTTAGTTTAGATTTCTCACCTCACTCCTATACAACCTAGACCAAATTAATTTAGCATATTTATCCTATCTATTTATCATAGTGCTCACTTGTATCCTTACATTTATTCCCTTAAAATTCTTTGTCAATGATAGAGACATCTAGATCACATAAGGGATCTGCTAGACGACAATTATCTTTTAGGTATTTTCACTTTAAAGTGAAAGGAGATGGGGCGTCATAGAGCTAATATGGTAGGTATGCCCAAAGCTAAATAGGGGAGAGGACCCGGTATCTGAGCATATTTCAATAGTTGTGATAATAGTTGTTTATAAAATGCCTAATATTTTTATCAATATTAGACCAATAATTGTGACTTTAAAGTTGTTAGTGTTGATGACGACTACCCATAATTAAACAAAATGTATTCCTTTGATCTAAAAAACAACCAATCATGTGATTCCACATCAACGCTCAATAAAACATGCTGTGAATGCACAAAGTATTGGTCTCACTTTTTTTTTGGGCCTTTTTGGACACCTTGACAAAAAGTATGCTGATGTGGCCCTAAAACCTTAGTTATAAGCAGGGGACTTGCCAAGTAAGCTGCTGTAAAAAATTGGGAGTGATTTGAAATTTCCAGGTAGGATAATTAGAAGCGTGAAGTTAGGGTGCACAACTACTAGGTCCTCTCCCCTACCATAAATTTACAATTGAAGGAAAAAGAAAAACAAATTTAATTAGTATAAATCTCAGCATTGTTTGTATTTTTTTTTGAAATTTGTTATTTGTTTCAAACAATCATTGTTAGAGGTTTCAAGACTATAAGGTTGATGCTTCTTGTATTTAATGAAAAGGCGATTTGGACTGCAGAACACAGCAAAAGAGGAGGCACACTGTTTGTACTTTTCTTTATTATGCTGAAAATGGATGGCGTTGTTGGTTGGGCGATTTGTGGATTCTTTGCAATTATTTGATGTAAGTTTTGCTCTCTACCGTACAGCTATCAGTTATACTTGCCGTTAGTAATCGATTACTTTTATAAAGTTTCCAGAATGATTTAGCCTTGTTGGGGTGTATACAGCTGCACACTATTATGTGTTTTAGCTGAGATCTTGATCAAGGTTGATGTGGCATATTCATACCGAACAATTATTTTAATGGTGTACTTCGCAATTTTGATAAGCATTTTTCTAATTGGAGAGATCACATAAAATATTTCATTTTGGTGAGGAGAAAGATATGTGTAGAAATTTGTACTATTTTTTAAAATTTTGCCTTGCCCTCGATTTTGGTTTTGAAAACTGAGTGCTGCTAGTGATTAATGGTTGTCCCTGCTGTGTTGGTGGTACATGGTTCGACTACACCACAATTTGTTCCAGAGTTGGAGGTACGTGCTAAGGAGATCATTTAATATGATTTTTTTTAAATTTAAGAAAGGTGAGGAGTGCGTTTAAAAGAATATAAGCATCTAAATTTCAATTGTGAAGCGAATAGTCTAAAGTGCTTTAAGAATTTCATTGGTGGCGTTTTGACTATGTACCATGTATAGAAGGTGGTGAAATTGAAAGGTTTTTACAAATATCATTTGTGGGGAGGAATAAGGGATTTTAAATTTTCCACGGTGTGGAGTTTATTTCTGTATTTTTGAGTCTTTGAGATTTTGTAATGGAGTGATAAGGTTAATGTCTGTCGTAAATGAAGAAAAAAGTTTTGTAAGGAAGGAATCATAATGGTTTTTGTATTCACATAATTTGGCTATGTTGTAATTGAGTGCAATATCAATGGAATCAGACACCCTACATTTGTTGTTATTAATTATGTTCAAGTATGTATCATATTGTTGTACCCAAACCAATTTTTTTGCTTCATCAAGGCATTTTGTTTAAAAGAGTCTAAATCTTGCTAAAATGATGTCAAGTACAGTTTTTGGGCAATATCAAGCATGGAATTTTGTTAATGTTTTGTCAGTCAAAGGCAGTATCCATTGATCAGAACCTATATCAGAGACTCAGAATGAAGCATTTCACGATGGAGGAGCATTTCACAACAACGATTATACCTTTGCATGGTCATTTTAGTGACTAAGGCGAAGTTTTCAGTGGTGAATTTTTGAAGATTTCTCAAGGAAAAGCAAAATTGCGCCCCTGTAGCCCAAGGGCACCCTTCTTTTTGAAGGCCTAGATTTTGTGGTAAATGCTCATGAATACAGTCAGTCTCTTCAAAATTACCCAAGTTATCCGATGAGCTATCATGCGAGGCTATCTGAGACTCGTAACTTCGGTAACTAGCATCAGAAGTTGAAGATTCTAGAAGTTTCAGTTTGCAGAAGCTTGTCACTTTTTAGCTTTTGTGCCCCTGTAGCTCAAGGGTGCACCTCTTAAAGGGGTGTTGGATCTTGTTATTTTTTATTATTGATGCATCTAATCTTTTCACGACTAGTCTGCCTATCCGACGAGCTATCGAATATAGTCATCCGAGTCCCAGAGCTCCGACAATTGGCGTCAGAAGATGAGATTACGAAGAGTTCATATCACAAAGCTTCCTTAAATGGTGAAATTGCGCCCCTGTAGCTTAAGGGCGCCCTTCAAGATGACCCCTGAGATGATTGAAATTGCATATGAGGTCTTCCTGACATTTGTGCTATTCTAGTTTGGCTTCGCAGTGCACCAGTTAGCCCATCAATCCGACATTATGAGAGATCATGGCAGAGATTCTTCCACGCACATAATTTAGCAGGCGGAGAAGCATAAAACATTCACTATAGCTCTGTAGGCCAAGGTGCCTAGCCTTTAGGCCTGTCAAATGAGGTTATTGACGTTTGAAGCCTTCACGAGACTTGAGCGTAATTACTTCATCTATCCAACGAGCCCAACCGTCAGCCTTCAGGATTTGGCAAATGCTCGTACGTGCAAGGTCTTTGGTGAAATACTGAAAAATGAAGAAAGCTCAAAAAATGGCTAAGTTTGGTCATCTATTCCATCTTGGGAAAGGCGCCTTTCTTTTTGAGGTCTTAGAAGTAGTTTTCTTGCTTCGTCGCCTCCAGAGATGTCTCTCGTAGGTCCTCCTGGCTACGCGTTGAAATAGATGGTGCTCGAATCAGGCCATCCTAGCTCCAGGTATCAACGGCCAAAGTAGGGCATTTGGTTGAGAGTTGTAATTTTGTTGAAATGGTGTTTGTGCCTTTTCAAGCCAGGGGCGCCCTTACTTTTGGGGTCCTTAATGTAGCTTTCAAATGTCTTGCATATATTCGATGGATCCAGAATACTCCTAGTCATGTAGTGAGCTTGGTTGCCAGTCAACAGGGTTCACCGTTCGTTGTCAGCAGCCGTTTGAAGCGTCAGATGGCATTTTGGAGAAACAGTAAAGTCTGGTATATAAAAAATCAATTTAATCAAGGGCGCCTAATTTTTTGAGGTGTTAAATGATGGATTTTGCAGTGATGGCTCCCAGCAGACATTTCTTTCTTGCTTTGCAGGCCTCGCAATGAATACACTTGCTCAATCTCAGCATCATCTGGTCATCCAGAAATCAGTATCGAAGATGGCCAGTTATAACTTTGTAGTCAACTACAAAATAGGAAGATAAAAAACGTGATATCTTGAGCAAATGGACGCCTATGAGGACAAATGAGGATTTTTTGAAATCAGTGAAGTTCGCCGGTGAATCCAAAAGCTTCACATGGTTTTTCAACTGATTTAAATAATATTTAATATTTATTTTTGCATATTTAAGCATTAAAGGGTGATTTTCTAAAATTGGCGCCTCTGTGTGCTGGGATTTCAAATTGCATAATAAATATTTTTATTATTATTTATTTCCGAACTTCGAGTCAGTGACAGTGTAACTGGAAGGGGTCCAATCAGAGGCTTTCTATTTCAGTCATGGTGTTAAATCTTGCAGTCAACAATATGGTGCGAATTCTCTTTATTTAAGCATGGCACCATCATTAATCATTCACACAGCTTGAGAAATTCGTATTTCTTCAGAGCAGAGGCGAGTTTTCACAGGTTGGGCAGATTCATCATCAATCTCCAAAGGCGATTTCATCAAACAATTCTTTTTGCAGGGTTTAGTTCATATTCATCAACAAATTTGAAGAACAAGGGGCGATTTTCACAAAAGAACATATAAAAAACGTCTTTTTCCTCCTTGATTCTCAAATTTCTCTCAAAATTCAATTCACATGTTCCTAACGTTGGCAAATTTGACAAGTCAGATCATCTGGATCATTTCTATATAGCTTCTTTGAGTTAAAATTGTGCGCTTGATTTTTCAAGAATTTTTAACTCCAGAGCATCAGTTCTCGAGTTTCTAATTTTCTTAGCTGAAAATTCTTTGCATGGTCGAGTAGAAGTCATATTTTCGCATTTCTAACATTCTAGGTTGTCTTAGAATCTTTTTCTGGAAAAAACCCATATCTTAGATTTTTCGCCAAAAATAGCTCTTCAATAGGCTATTTTTAGCCTCAACAGGCTATTTTTAGTTTTCTAGAAATCTTGTTAGAACATAGTCGAGTTCATAGTCAACAAGCGAGTTTTTCAAAATGCAGTACACTCAACTCGAATACAGGACCAAGTCAGTCCTTACTCACAACTTCATTGGGATAGTTGAGACGAATCTTCACAAGGTGCTACCAGAAGTAGTCCTAGATCCAGTCAAAATTAGAGATTCCATTATTCAAAACATTTAGCAGTCTGGGTTATTAGAGGC
The DNA here is from genome assembly GCA_007258455.2 of Sequoia sempervirens. NCBI lineage: Eukaryota > Viridiplantae > Streptophyta > Pinopsida > Cupressales > Cupressaceae > Sequoia > Sequoia sempervirens. Next base: position 137,183 of record VDFB02076809.1, on the reverse strand, counting down.
CGCTTCCATACCTATCTCCGTTCATTGTCTTGAGTTTGTGATGTCTTGTATTAAGCATTACAACTCTGCTACTCGTGAGATAGTGTCAGTAGATGGACGAGTCATTTGCAGTTTCAAGCCTTTAGACATTGAAAGGAGTTTTGGTATACCTCAACACCCGAACAGTCTAGTTATTTCTATGGAGCAGTACAAGCATGCATTTAATGTTGATGTGGACAAGTGCCAGAGTAATATGGCAGAAAGATGGTTAAAGCAAGCAAAGAATAGATTGCCAACCAATGTGGGTCATGGTGAATACAAGGATGAGTACTCGATTCTAATTACACTCCTGAATCGTGTCTCAGGTCAATCACATGCAAATGTTTTCCAGCCTTGGATGTATTACATTATTGGTTGCATCATATCTGGGCAGGAGCATTATGACTGGGCATCCTTCATCAGCGATGTTATCCACAAGCAAATTACCGGTTTCCTAGTTGCTCATGAGTTTCATATGTGTTCTTATCTCATGTACTTGATTGCTTATCAGGGTCAGTTCTGAGGATTAAACACTATGGGCATTCTCAGTGTTCAGAAAGTTTATCACTATTATGATCAGCTTGAGTTCACTAAGGCTGAACTTCATTTCAAGCGTGTTCATGAGGCTTTTCTGACTTATATAGTGAGAAATTTGGACCAGGAGTTGCACATTTGTATCTCGACAGTTGCTAGAGCAACGATGGATGGTTGGGCGGACTGGTTTATTCAGTTCCCGACATACACTTATATCCGAGTATATGGATTTATAGGAAATCCAGCTATGCTTCCATGTTATCCTTCGGATAAGACAGTTTTAATGGAGTTCCTGAGGCAGTTGCATGATGTTCATCGTCATTTGCATCGCAAGCATAGACCAGCTGCCAATTTTCCTTTTCAATTTGGAATATATTGGTGCAAGACGATAGTTGATGCCAAAGCTGCAAGACAAGAGTTCGAGAAATATCATCTCAAGTATCTTGTTGAGGCTCGTGCCTATGATCTTTGGGGTCATTACACAACTCGCCTTGTTGGACACGCATATCATAAGCCTTCTATGGAGGATTATTGGGCAAATTGTGCGGATGACTTCGAGGTTCGCAGACGTAGCTACGGCCGCTTCTCTCTCTCGTAGATTTATGTTTTCTTGTCAGAAGATGTGGGAGGTTTATCAGATGATGAGGGAGAGGTTCTTCCTCAGTTTTTCAGAGAGCAGGTTGACACAGCCACTGCTAGTAGTTGATTGGTACGCAAAGGAGTATGCAACAGTAAAAGAGAGGTCAAGTAGAGTTATTCAAAACAGTATACTTTACCTCGATAGCAAAAAGACTAGGAGGGTAAGTGTGCCTAGAGCAGAGCCACCAATGGTGGAGCCTTCGCTACCTTCCTCGTCAAAACCTAAACAAAAGAAGAGGAGTAACCCTCCTAAGAAAGGTCAAGCGTGAAACAATTCAAAAGGCAAAGCGCTTGCCACTGATACACACACGGAGCCTGACAGACAGCCTATTAGTAAGCTAGTTCAGAGGCCAGTTCAGAGCCTGCCAATGCCTGAGATTCAGCTTAAAGTTCCTATACCAGTTTCGGAGCAGTCACCAGTCCCAATTCACATTGAATTGGATTTAGACTTCCCATCTCGCAGTAGTTTTTCTACATATTCACTCTCGTCACAACCTCCTGTTGCTAGTACAGATCCTACCAGTAGCATTAGCTGAGATCAGTCTTGGATTGAAGCGCAACTGGGAAGGAAGAGGAGGCAACCATCCTATGTCCTTAATCATTCAAATTTTGATCAGGTTTACCAAGATGCGCCAGACAAGAGGATCAAGAACATGGTCCACATGAAGAGAAATACTGACATGGAGATCGTCGTTGAGACTGCTATACCTCCACAGGGGAAGAGCTTGGATGAGTTGGAATCTCAGGACTTCGAGGTTATCACAGTCAACCTTGGCCGTAGCACACGCCAAACTTAGGTTGATCTCCTACAGGTTGCTATAGACAGTGCTAGAGATAGAATGTTGAAAGACGGAGAGGATAAGGCAACCCTCAAGGCTGAAATTAGACAGCTTCGTCTGTACATTTCTAGCCTTGTACACAGGTCAGATGTCACTGCCACACTCCCGCCGATGCTTGAGCCTCCAGCAGAACAAGGCCAACTTAATCACTTAGTTGCATATGGCAAGCGTTTGGTTGTTGCTAGAGGTCGTTCTATGCTTATAGAGTTATATCAGTTGTGGTACAATGCACGAGAACTCCGTCTACATCTCCAGGATGAGGAACAGGACATGACAATTAATAGACCTTGGGATGAAATTATGATTGCTCACCTGAGTATGGCATATGATGCAGTCACAGATGCAAAGGGTAAGGAAGCTATCTACTCTTGGAAAACACAGTTGGTTTTCAAGGCAAAGATAGAAGAGACTATGGCGTCAGAGTTGGCTGAGAGTAGATAGCACGTTAGTGCACTCCGGTTTGTGAGAACCTTAGTTTCTCACTTACCGTGCTGATATCAGATCGAGGGTGGTGCTTACATTGAGCTTACCGATGTTCAATCAGAGCTCCAAGCACTCATTCATACTATTTTGAGTGGGGAGAACGTTGGCTGTAAGATCAGTCAGCTTACAGTCATGTCGACGTTGTTCGATGAAGCAACTAGGAGCAGAGGTGAACTTCAGTCCCAGATCACAGCTGTTTACTCCAGTAATGGTAATTCAATACACTATAGAAGTAAAGTAGAAACACAGTATCATTGAGTATATAAAAGCATTCACAGAACAAAACAGATGTATATGAAACATTGCAGTCTTTATTCCTGTACTTGCAGCATTACATTATCATATTAACACCTCGACTCAGAGCCATACAGCAACATAAATAGTTAACCGGCGTCGGTTGAGAGCACCAACCGTCGGTAACTGACAAGTACTAACTAATCCCGAGTGCATCTCGAGTGCTGACTGACCCGAGTGTTGACTGACCTGAGTGCTAACTGACTCGAGTGCTAACTAGTCCCGAGTGCTAACTAATCTCGAGGACTAACATTATTCATTTATTCATATTTGCTAATTAACTATTTAGCGGCTTACATCATCCCCCCCTCAAAAAGTCATCTTCCCAAACGACAAATACAATAATGGGAGATCAATACATAAAATTTTAGTGAGAAGAGGGTTGAGAGGACATCCCCAGTGGCTGGGGGACTGATGAAGTAGTAGTCAGAGTGGTCAACTGTCGGAGTCGGTACACCTCCTTTGTACGCTGCTGAAGGTGACGAGAGGCCTTCAATTCCTTCTCTCGAGTGGTTTTGACCAGGTGTGCTGCCTCCTTCAAGTTTTTATGGACCCTCTCTAGTTCTTTGTCTTTTTCTGCCAACTGGCAGCCCATCTCTTCCTCAAGCGCTGTCATCCACCTCTCCATATCCTGAATGCGTGTATCTCGAGAGGTCACTTCCAGCTTCTCCTTTTCTAGCAAGCGAGTGAGCTCCTGAAGTTGTTTCCCAAAAGATTCTGCCTTGGCCTGTATTTTACAGGAAAGGGTGATGGCTTGCTTTGCTTTCCTCGTCATTTGATTGAGATTGATCGCATACTCGCGGCAGGCTAGAAATAATGTCCTGTATGCTGTCTCCATCTCAAATAACTGTGCCACCAGCTTGTCGTTTTTCCCATGCAAAATGGGCCTCTTTGGAAACCAAGCAGCCATCATTTCTGGAGTCTTCTTTGCCAACCAATCACCAGTAAATATCCTGTCAAACTCTCTACCACTTCCTGAGTTCATGAACTGAATGATCCTCTGTGCCTCCTGCTCAGCTATGGGTGAGTAATTCCGGTGCAATGTCTTTGCAATGTTAGACACTTCTTGGATGACCAACGCAATAGGCTCAAGGCTGTGAATGTACCTCTCGATTGTACTTATTGGATCCTCTTGATCTGGCTTGGGGATTATCACAGCAATCCCTTCTAATACATCATTATCACTAGATCCATCGGCATCTCCGACATTACCCACAGCTCCGACATTACCCCCAGCTGTAGTTACAACCATCTGTGGTGTGGTACGGGGCTCCTCATCTGATACAATATGAATCACCTGTGCCATCTCTCCCCCCTCCACTACTTATTGTTCAACTACTGGCTGCATATTCTCCACAGCCACCATCGGCTGAGTGCTCCCGGCTGGTGCAGCCTCTCCGCCAACCTCTGCCTCCATCAATCCTAGTGAGTGTATGGGAGAAATGTCCTCCTCCCGAATAGGTGTTCCCATCTGTCGCAGCCATCCATCGACACCCTCTATCTGAAGTGTCCCTCCTGGTGATGTCGGTGCATCTGCCTCACTTATCATACCCTTCGGTGTCGTAGCCTCGACCACCCCTAGTGGTGTCATCTCTACTGCTGGTGCAACTACTGCGACTGCGCCACCTTCCTCAGCCTCCTTGTCTACCTCTTGTTCGGCTGGGGCTTTCACTGGGGTATTAACATCTACTGAATAAACTCCGACTGGTGAAGTACTATCGACAGATGAAGACAGTGCTAACTGCTCATATTCTTCACTATCAGCTTGTTTCCTCTTCCTCTTCACCATCTTCGGCTCTTCTGTGGTGCTCCCAGCATCTAGAGTCGTCCATCTGAAAACTGTAGGCCAAGAACCATCATAATCCCTTGCTGGCTGAAATTTTCCCAATGTCCCTTATGGCACTTGATTGTAGACAACATCCATAAAGAGGGCTATAAGCTGTTGGGTCATATAGAATGCCTTGTGCTTGCATTCTAAGAATTCTCTAATCCTCTCTCACAGGTATAGTGCCCAATTATAAACCTTTCCCCCACTCAGCCCGAACATATACTCAACCATCCAGGTTGCGATATCTGAGGCTCGGCTGGCGCTTGTCAACTTGCATTTGATAAGATCCATAATGCACTTCCAATCACCATTCCCCAGCATATTTTTCCGTAACCCTCGAGCTCCTGCACTCCAGATTATTTCCTTTTCTTTCGCAGTGATATCCGACCGGCAAACTCTTTTAATAATCATCTCTTTCTGTTGCGCAGTCATTTTTGTAGTCAGCTTGGCGACCACCTACCCAGACGCAGGTATACCAAAGACTCTCTCGAAGTCCAAGGGATAAAAATCCACGGTAACTGGAAACCCTTCGTATTCAATTGTACTCCTGTGGCTGTGCTGATTGTAATTGGCGACAATATCTCTCAAATATTCTTCAAAATCTTTAGCATTAAAGAAAGGACACTGTGCTACCTTGTCCACCTGTGCTGTCGCCAGTGCTCGCTTGATGGGATAGTCGGGTGCTGTCCCTTGCCACCACGTCTTGCACTCTGTGCCTGAGAGACTCTCCCATGTCAGCGAATCTACAGTTATATTATCAACTTTTCCCTTATCCGCCTTGCCTCCAGCCACCTTGGTTTTTACTATTATTTTTCGTGCTTTCGTACTCGTGCTGGCATCCATTTTTCTGCTCTTGTAAATATAAAATTGCCAAAGACCAACTTTTCTAAATAGGTGAAAATCCTTAACAATTACTGGTAGGACAGTTATTTTTTTCCCACCGAAGACTCCAGCCGATGAATGGTACGGGCTTCTGATTATGCCGTATGGATTTTCCTTCAACACCACATACGGCCTTCTTGCTAGTTTGTACAACCCCAGCCTTGTGAAAGCGTACAGTCCTCTTTGCTACGTACGACCTTCTCTGTAACTCGTACGGTTTTGTCCTCTTTGCTACGTACGGCCCTCTTTGTGATGCATATGACCACCTTTTTCTCAAGCGTACGACCTTTCCTTTGATGCGTACGACCACCTTCAAGCGTACAGCCTTCTCTTTCCTCCAGCGTGCGGCCTCCTCTGTCAAGCGTACGACATCCTCTTCTGTCAAGCGTACAGCCTCCTCTGTCAAGCGTACGACATCCTCTTCTGTCAAGCGTACGACATCCTCTTCCCTCAAGTGTAGAACCTCCTCTGTCAAGAGTACGGCTTCTCCTTGAATGCGTACGAAATTCTTCGTGTGTATTAACTTTTCCTTCTCCCTGGTTTTCAACCATACAACCTTCACCTTCACACGTACGACCTTTACTTGCACTCATACGACTCTCAAGTTTGTTTCCTTCTGCTCTTGTCAGTTTCTCTTCGATGAGTTTTGAATGCTAAGTGATGGTGCCCTTTTCGACTTATAGCGAGTATCCTTTTTAGGTTTAGGTTGTGTGCCGCTTCTTCATTTTAATATTGTAATGTTCTTTATTTTCAACTTCCTTCCCTTGAACACTTTTAATTTTTTAATTTTTTCACTCCCCTTGGTCGGCTTTTCCTTTTTTCTTAATTCATGTCTTTTATTTTTTTCAGCGCCATATAATACGTCTGCCTTTGTAATACTTTTATTTTTGCCTTTTGATATTTTTTCTCTCTTCAATTCTATTTAATTTCCCCTCCATATTTCTTTTATTTTGTCTTCTCTCTCCTCTCTCATCCATTTGCCTTGTGTTTCTTCGTTTATTCTTTGTTCATTTATTTTTCTACCCTCCTTCCTTTTTCCGTGACTTTTAGCTTTTTTCTCATCTACCTTCAATTTTTTCAATTTTTGCTTATTTTCTCTCTCATCTCTTCTTTCTCTGTGTTCAGATGTTCTTTTTATTCCTTGTACTCGTTCATCCGTTTTAACCTTCAATTCAGACGCATAGTACCATTTACACGTATGCGGGGGCCACTTATAGCATTCTTCCTCACAACATGATCCTATATATTTTATATCAAACCATTTATCAAGCAATGGAGCAGGGCCAGTACCTTTGAAACTGCTGTCGATATATCGCCCGCGTAGCGTTGATACCACGTAACCTCTTCGCCTTCGACAATTGGTGGCTCGGCTGCATTAGGTATTATTTTCCAGAGCCCATCTTGTGTCATAAACCTCGACACCTTCCTCCATTCCCGTCTCGAGTGCTTAATTACATCTTCAGTATACCCATCTACGTTTGAAATGAACATATCTTCTGTCATCATTACAGTCTTTAAACATGGAGTTGTTCGTTCAAAATAGGCTTCCCACTGCTCATCATTCCAATCATTTGCTTCATCATCAGCAATCTCAAGTTGACCCAGACTTCTTTCATGGGCGAGTTGTTCCTCTTTCTCTTTCTGTGCCTCGGTGTCTAATTCTTTTGCCAGGTATCCTTGCCGGAGGCCTTCATACGGAGCAATGTAACACCAATGTCCACCCATTCTCCGCCATAGTGTTGGTGTTCCGAATACTGCATTGGTCAGGTGTTTGTGTACCCGAGGTACAACAATACCTTCTACCTTCTTTTGCACCAGCCTCTCTTCGATGATTTGATCCACACTAACTCCATCCAGACTCCTTCAGCTACATAGGTGGGGCCTCCCGGACCCCAGTCATATTCTGGGGAATCCTCTGCTTGCACAGCCCAATCTTCTTTAGTAGCATAGCCCAACATATTAATGGCAATGGTGTTTTCCTTTCTTTCCTGATACTACTTCAACTTAGAACCGTTGATTGCTTCTGGTATGGGTGACCCATCTAAATTCTCGAGTTTTATAGAGCCATTGTCATAAACTTCTCGAACTCGAAACGGTCCTAACCAACGGACTTTGAACTTCCCTAGCTTAATCTCGTTACGGCCGTTATATTTCAGAACTAACTATCCTGGCCGGAAATTCATTCGTCGGAGATGCTTATCGTGCTAATACTTCCTTCGCCGCTGCATATTCTCCGTCGCCCATTGTGCCATTATCCTTCACTCGTCTAGCTTATTTAGTTGGTATAATCTTTCTTTTAAACTTTCAGTGTCGCCCAACCGATTCTCCACGGCTATCCTTAGGCTGGGTACCATGTACTCCATCGGCATCACTGCCCCCTGACCATACATTAATTGGAAGGGTGTGTGGCCCGTCGTCACCTTATACGTCGTACGATATGCCCACAAGACGGCTGGTAACCTTTCTTCCCAGTCAGCTTCTTCCACACCACATGACTTGTGGATAACTGATACTAGTACCTTATTTGTAGACTTCGCCTGGCCGTTAGCCCGTGGGTAGTACGGACTCGATAGGTTGTGAAAGATCTGGAACTCTGTTGTCATCAGCCTGATCACATGATTAATGAAATGTCCTCCGCGATCACTCGTGATCCGAATGGGGATGTCGTACCATGTTACTATTTGCTCATAGATAAATCTTGTCGTGCTCTACGCTATATTGTCTGGCACTGCTCGAGCTTTAGCCCATTTCATCAGATATTCAGTCGCAACCACAATATATCGGCATCGATGCAACTGACTTACTTTCAATGGTCCAATGAAATCCAATCCCCATCGTTCAAACAACTCCTGTGGTTGTAAGGGATGCAATGGCATGAAGTCCCGCTTCAATGGTTTCCCGACCCTCTGGCAAGTGTCGTAGCCTAACACCCACTCCTTGGCATCAGTGTGCATCATCGGCCACCATAGGCCTGCCAAAAGAATTTTTCTTGCTATAGCATCTGGTCCCATATGGCCACCAGCCAGTCCTTCATGTGCCTCCTTTAGTACTCCCGGTATCTCTTCTTCTACAACACACCTCCGAAGTATCTGATCAGGTCCCATCTTGTAGAGCAAGTCATTGATCAACTGGTACGTCTTACTCTTCAAGACGAGCTTTCGCCTTTTCGTTGGTGGCATTTCTTTCAGAAATGTAGATGTGGACAAGTATTCCCCAATCTTCTCATACCACGAGGGTAGTATTGCAATTTGGAATAAGTGTGCATCCGGAAAATCTTCATTCACGCCTCCCTCGGCAGGTTCGCCCGACCGGATCCTGGACAACTGATCAGCAATCACGTGGCTCTTACCTGGTCGTATGATGATGGTAAATGTAAACTCTTGTAGCAGTAATAGCCATCGGCTTACTCGTCCTTGAATGATTGGCTTGTTCACTAAATACATCAAGGTTTGATGGTCCACAAAGAAGGTGAACGGCGTGGCTAGGAGATAGTGCCTAAACTTCTATACAAAGTAAACCATTCCTAGTGCTTCACGCTCGGTCGTATTGTAATTCCTTTCTGCTTTTGAAAGTAACCGACTGGCAAAGAATACGGGGTGGTCCAACCCGTGTGCTCCCACTTGTGCTAGTGTTGCTCCGATGGAAAAATTAGAGGCATCTACATGTACATGAAACTCCTTATCCCAGTCCGGATACATTAATATGGGTGAGCTGATCAATCGGTCCTTCAGTTCATTGAATGCCTTCTCCTGTTCTTCGGCCCATATAAATGGTTGGCCCTTCCTCGTCAGTAGGTCAAGAGGGTACGACACTTGGGAAATTTTTTTAATAAATCTCTGATAGTATCCCACATGCCCAAGGAAGGACTTCACATCGGTGATGTTCTCTAGAGCCTCCATCTATACGATTACTCGCACCTTGTCGGGATCAGTTTTCAACCCAGCTTTGCACACAATGTGTCCAAGCAGCTTCCCTTGTGGCACCATAAATCTGCATTTCTTCGGATTCAAGGCAAGGTGGGCTGCTCTACACCTTTCCATGCACTCCCCTAAAGCTTTCAAATGTTTTTCTTTATCACTATAAATTGACCAGTCATCGAGGAAGGCTTTGAAATTACCTACCGACATTTTGTCAAAAATATGGAGTATTATCCTCTGGAATGTAGCTGGTGCATTGCACAATCCAAATGACATTTGGTTGTATGTGTACACCCCATCCTCAACCACAAACGTAGTCTTTAATTTGTCTTCCTCCGCGATACTGATTTGATTGTAACCCGAGAAGCCATCTAGAAAGGAGTACATTTCATGCCCGACAACTTCTTCGAGGATTGTGTCGGTGAAGGGAATAGGGAATGGATCCTTGATGGTTACCGCATTCAGACTCCGAAAGTCAACACCTATTCTAATTTGCTCCTTCTCTTTCTTCAAGGATATGACGATCGGTGATACCCACTCGCTGACATCCACCTTGAAAATGATGCCCGCTTCCAACATCTCCTCAATCTCCTCTTGTACTTTCGCAGCATAATTTTTATTCATTCTGTACGGTCTCTTTCGTACAGGTTGGGCTCCCGGTACGAGAGGGATCCTGTGTACGCATAACTCCGGTGGTACTCCTTTTAGATCCTTATACGTCCAAGCAAAGGCATCTTTATACTCCATGAAAATTCTGAATGTTGCTGCTTTGAGTACGAGGTCCCAATCATCACCCACAAGGATCTCCTTAGGTTTTTCTGATTCCCCAAGGTTTACCTTCTTCAGCGTTGGCTCCTCGTACTTGATTATTTTGTCTCGTTCAAACTTATGTGCTAGCGTCACATCCAATTCTGCTGTACCTTCCTTATACTTTCCGTACTCTGGAGGAAATGTTTCACTGGTCGAGCCTTTGTCTTCTTCCGCTTCCCCCTCCTTGACTTGTAGCATGTTGCAATCAGGGTGGAAGACTTCATAATCCTCCATTTGCCAGTGAAATAGTCCATTCAGCGAACTGGTCTCGTCCTCCGAGCAACTCCCAATCTCCAGTACACCTTCTTCATTTGGCTCCATTAATTGTCTTTCGTCATCATCTGATTCTCCTCCTGATTCAGATGCCGAAGACACCAGATCTTCACTGACCGCTTGGTTCTTCAGATCAATTGTGTACTTCCTCCCCTGACTCTCTATCGAGAGTGTATTCCTCTTCTAGTTGTGATTTGCCTTGGCAGCTATCAACCATCCCCGTCCCAATAGTGCATCGTACGCCTTTTTCTCCAGTGGGATGACAACAAAATTTAGCAAAAACAACTGCGTGTCGATCAAGACTTTCTGCTTCATTAGTGTACCAAGGGGTCTGATGCCATGTTGATCTGCTCCCATGAGGTGGAATGTCGGGGGCCAAAGAGTCGGCTTACCCAAACACTTCCATGTCTCCTCTAGCAGTACGTTTACTCCTGAACCTCCATCGACGATAGTGTTAGATAATTTCATTCCCAAAATTTCCATCTCAACGACGACAGGTTTCCTCCCGATACTTACTACGAGTAGCATTGGATCCATAGTCTCGACTACTGGTTCTGGCATTCGTTCTGGCGGATCCTTCTGAAGATTATTCTCAATAACATTTGTAAGCGCTACTCTCAGATGAGGCATCGTTTGCAAAAGGTCAGTTACCTTGATTGGTACGGTTGTGTGAAGCACCTGCCGTACTATGTTCTTCTCCTACTCCGACTGCAGCAACGTACTCGTAGCTTTAGAATTTCTACGTTCGTTCATCATTGCATCTTCTACTTTTGTCTTGGCTTCCCCAAACCTTTCTTTCTCTGTACGAGGGTTTGGATAATTTGCCCTTTTCGACTGCGCCCTTGTAATTGCCAAGACTTCTTTGTCGGCTATCTCCAACATATTGATACTAACTTTTTGCTTTGGACAGTCGGTGTCTTCATGATCACCTGGTCCACACCATTTGCATAGCTTTCCCCCGGTGCCTTGGCTGCTCTGACAATCCCTTGCGAAGTGACCCCATTCATTACAGTTCTGACACTGGATCATGGGTCGCCCTTTGCTATTGTACTGAATTTTGCTTCTGGGAGTATTATTTCTCCGATTGCTACGGTAGCCTCCAGGGGATGCATTGTTCTTCTGTGGTTTTGGCGGTGTGGTCGAAGGGGTTGGCAGTTCTCCTTGGGTGAAGAATACTTGTGAACTTCTTGCTTTTAAGTTGTACGAGCACTCTTTAACGGAGTGTCCCATCACTTGGCAGATGTCACAAAATAATTTTTTTGGGCAGTTCGCCTTTATATGACCTTCCATTTTGCATTCGGTACACCATAATTCATTCGCCTCCTTAGAACCTTCCTTGTCGGCTTTTAGTTCTTTCATCATCCGCATCATGTCCTGACGAAGGGCTTGTACAATGGTTGATTCATCTTCACTTTCCTCAGCACTCTCTTCGTCATCCTTCTTCTTCCCCTTCGATGATGTCCTGCTCTCGCTTTCAATATCCATTGCTCAGTTATATGCTTCAGTGAATGAGGATGGCGGTACCACTTTCATTTTTCGCCGAAGCGAAGGAATCAACCCTTCAATGAACCATCGTTTCTTCAAACCATCTGCCGGCTGTGCCTCAAGTTTTCCGATCAAATCTTTTAACCTCTGGTTGTAGGTCCGTACGCCCTCGTGCTTCCCTTGTTTAGTATTGTATATCTCTATGACGATCTCGCTATCGTCCTGTAGGAGTTTGAACTCCTCCTGGAAAGCTTGCTGTAGCACCCTCCATGTAGCTCTCTGTGCTTGTTCTAATTCAAAGTACCAATCAATGGCACTATCTCTGAGTGTCACCACAAATGCTCTCAGCCACTGGTCAGGATCATCCTCTCGGTTGGCTATCCAGATAGTCTCACATGTCTTGCAATGCCGTACGGGATCTTCAGACCCATTCCCCATGAACTTTGGCAGCTTTTGCCAGTCCGAATGAGCCATCTTTCCCCGCTGTCCTCCTTGTGTGTTGGACTCGATTAAACTAGTGGTTGCCTCGCTACGTCCCTGTGCGTCACTTACACTCTTGGCCACGTACAAGTCACTCCCACGTCCTCCGTCAGCGTCCTCAACACCGTGAGTATCTTGGGGTGCCCTCTGATGCTCTTTCGGCCTTAGGGTATTGAGCTCTGATCTTCCACTCGTAAGCCGTTCGTCGTTCGAGAGGGGCAACTCTCAAAATCATCTGATACTATTGCTCAATTCATCTTCGTTCTCATCAGAATCATATCTTCCTATATACGGGGTGTCGAAGAGTTTTCCGTCCCTTCCTTCTGTCAAACTTTGGTGCGCTCGTCCAATGGATGTGTCTATTCTTGTTAGGTTTTAATATGTTCTTTTAATGCTCTGATTTATTTCAATTAAGTCCTCATCCAATTCTTTGCCGACTTGCTTTAGTCTTCTTCGCCGATTTTCTTGTCCTTGCAGCCTGAGTGATCGCCGAACTTGCTCTTCCGAAGTCCCGTGCCCGTCAGGTACTCGATGCTTGTCTTTGTTCGGCCGTACGGGCATTTAAAATATGTTCAGGCGATCATCGCTAGCTACCGGATGTACGTATCCAACTCATGTCTCGTTCTTCTTCTTCTCGTTTAGTGCGTTCTTCGTAGCGTTGTAGTATTTGTTGTCTTCGGCGTTCCCGATCTTCTTCTTCTCAGAGGTCTTGCAGAATAATGGAATGACGGGCCAGTAATCGGGGCATACGATTCAAGAGATGATTCACCTCGTCGTTCACTTCCAATCTATCCCAGATAACTTCCTTAGGGATCTCTCGTATCTGGGATTCCCTTCGTACGTGATCTCGTAACGATATCTTCCACAGATTAACCAAATCTTCTGTCAATCGGTCTTCCCGTTCCTCATTAGCATTTATAGGTTCTTCCGCCGGTTGACCCATTACGCTGCCATGACGAGTGATGCCCTAGTCCGCTAAGGCAACGACGCCAAATGTTTACTCCAATAATGGTAATTCAATACACTATAGAAGTAAACTAGAAACACAGTATCATTGAGTATATAAAAGCATTCACATAACAAAACAGATGTATATGAAACATTGCAGTCTTTATTCCTGTACTTGCAGCATTACATTATCATATTAACACCTCGACTTAGAGCCATACAGCAACATAAATAGTTAACCGGCGTTAGTTGAGAGCACCAACCGTCGGTAACTGACAAGTACTAACTAATCCCGAGTGCTAACTAATCTCGAGTGCTGACTGACCCCAGTGCTAACTGACCCAAGTGCTAACTAGTCTCGAGTGCTAACTAATCTCGAGGACTAACATTATTCATTTATTCATATTTGCTAATTAACTATTTAGCGGCTTACAATAGCTAGTGAGGACAGGCTGCACAGACATAGCATTCTTTGGCAAAGTATTAGAGCTCCAGATAGTGATGCAGTTAGCAATTTCGTTGAGGGAATGGTTGCTCGAGATCATGCTCAATAGACTTCAGTTCCCCCCTCTCAGGATAGAAATTACTCACATGAGTTAAACTTGACGTTATCTTTTCAAGTTAACTCGCTATCTTATCTCATGCATGTCTATTCTGGGATTTTCTTTATTCACTTGGAGTTACATTTAGGGTTTACATTAACTGATGGTAGTGTTCCAGTTAACATGCTTTCAATAAGGACGTGCATGCTTGCACATTGTCCATTTTTTTTAGATTAGATGTTTCGGTTAACTGATGGTAGCTTTCCAGTTAATTGTATAGTTTACTTTATTAAGGCTTAGCAATAAATCTTGCATGCATTGCGAGACTGTAGTTGACTCAAGGTGATTTTAGGGTTCCCTACACTTTTTGATGTCTATAAATAAGAGTTTTTGCACATTTGTACATAACTTTTGCACGAGAGAGAAATATATGTTGTGCCTACCTTGCCTGTAATATTGCTCATTCTATATCTGTTCATGAGTATTTACTATTGTGATGAATTGTTATGCCCCTTGGGTTTCATGCAATTATGATGGTGAATTCTTGCTTTAGTTAGATATAGTGGCTAGTTGATCGTAGATTGTATGTGTGTCTCGCCTATTCAATTTATTATCCTAGTTGGCTATCCTTTATGTTATGTGTTCAATAAACTCGTTCAGATTGAGCTGATAGATGTGCCACCTTGCCTTCAAGTTGAGAATCTGTTCTTGGTTATTGTGTGATGTGTGTGGAATAAACTTATTCAAATTGAGCCGATAGTTGTGCCACCTTGCCTTCAAGCTGAGAATCTGTACTTAGTTTATCGTATATTGTTGTTTCCAATAAGCCTATTCAGACAAGCAGATAGTTGTGCCACCTTGCCTTCACGTTGTGAGTCTGTACCCGGCTTATCGTTAGATAATCATTCCCGCTCCGTTTCCTCATGCTCTGAATTCTTGAGGGGATTGGATAGTTTAAGTTACTTAGTTTTGTGAGTTGTAGTTAAGCGAAACCAAAAAATACTTAGCTGCAATGTATAGAGTTTTCGTGAAAGCCTTGTACCTCTACAGCTGAGACAAAAAGACAGGATATAGTTTAGATTACTTTTCCCTTTTCAAGCACTTTTGTCAAGCACAACGAGGGAGCTTCCCCTCCTAATTTGAAGAGCACTCATTGCGTAGTGTGCATAGCTGTCCGTACCAACTCGCACTCCAGATGTGTTAGTTGTTACGCCAACACATATAATCCTTGTACTTTCATAATAACCCATGCTATGCCTAAAAGAGATTTCAGAGACGCACATATTTGTGCTATCAGAGAAATACTGTGACATCAAATAGATAGTGTAACAAAATAAGAGGTTGGAGGACAAAGGAGATTGGAGAATTTCCACATCTCAAGCTAGCTTCTCACTCCAAGATGGTAGATTATTTGAGAACCACCACTACATTTGTGTACTTTTTCGAGAAGGGGGTTGGCTTAACAATATTTGTGGATAGTGTAATATCTAAAATAGGGTGGGGTTGGTGTATCTGCACTTGCTTGTTTTGCAGATAGTGTAACATCTAAAATAAGATGGGGTTCGTGTGTCTACATTGGTTTTGTTCTTGTTGTACACGAAAGGAGAGATTTGTTTCCCACAACATTGGAGGAGGGATATTGACATTTTCAAAATTTGACTCTCAAAGAAGAGTTGTTCTCGTATGTGTAGGCACTGGAGGAGAGATTTTGACACGCCTAGAGGAGGGTGGACTATTAAAAGAGAGTTGTTCTCTCATTGTACATGGAGGTTGAAATTGGTTCTCTCATGTGGAACAAAGGATTTGCAAAGTTCTACAGTCAAGACATCCACTCATGCGATCAATTTGATGTGTGTTGCATGAGTGAAAAATTTGGTGAAGATGCTTCATCGAATTTCCAAATGGGCTACTATGTTCAGTCCATGTAGTGTTTTGTCCTTTGTTCAGATTGATGTAATAAGGACATAAAGACGGAATTTATATTACATCTATAGTATAGGTTAGGTTAGATAATAAACAATAAATTAACATGTTAATGTTAATTTATAAATAGATGTTAGCTTTAATATTAGTAATTAATAATGTAGTTTCTAGAGTTGCTTTCTTGTAACATAGTTTAGGTAGTTTACTACAGGTAAAACAAGGCTTTATAAGCCAATGTAATGTAATGCAATGCAAAAATCAATGAGAAGATCGTGACAAATTCAATAGTATTTGTGTCATTCTCTGCAATTATAGTTTTGCTCTACCATTTTCAGTAATTTTCTACACGTTGAACACGCCCCTCGCCACCCAATCCCTCCTCCCCCCCACATCCAATCCCCCCTCTCCCCCGCCAAAAAAAACTTTGTTTCTGTAAAATTTGTAAGTTTGTCCATAAACTATTCTTTCAAGGTTTAAATAAAGTCTTTATTTTAGAAGGAAGCATCCCCTTCTACATTCTAATTGAACAAAGGTTTTTACCTTAGTGCTGTTCTGTTTTCTGTTGTCCTAAAAATGACAAATTAAAACACCAATAGATAGAAAGGAAGTTTTGTTAAGATCACAAAAGGGAAAGGGAAATGAATGCAGAGCTGCTGCAAAGTCACAAAGGAATATGAAAAGATCTCATTAAGGATGTGTACAAGAAATGTGATATCTAAAATATTCAAGTGCACTCCCAAAATAAGTGCATACCAATGTACAAGCCAAACCATGAATTGGGTGAATAAAATAGAAAAGTAAATTGAAAAAGATGCAAAGTTACTTGACACAACTCGTGAGCAACTTATAGGTGAAAGGAGGAGCATATAATTATTATATACATAGATGCACATGAATGACAAACCTATGAAGGTTGTAATGGCAGTGTACCAACTTTGAATTGAATGTCTGCCATAGATGATAAAGGAGGTAGTACGAGCTTAATGGACAAGTAAAGCATTGTACAAACCTATGGAGTTATCCACATGCTATAGGATATGCCATTGCCGAGAACAATCATCCCACCTTGACCTCGGTTGGTACCAGCCAATGCCCTTCACCATGCTTGCTCCCATGTCCTCTCCTTACAAGATGGCAATCCCCATGAAGTCCCAACTAAGAACAAGCATCCCATCTTGATCTTGGTTGATGATAGCACCAAGAACCACTGCCCTGGACAATGCATGCTCCCTTGTCCTCTCTCCTTATGAGATGGCAGCCCACATGAAGTACTCTGCGATAAGGCTAAAACCAACAATTCCTATTTGATGCCACTTCATCGATGGCTAGAGATGACAACTCACTTATGTAAGCTCAACTATTACATCATCCACAATAGTTCCTTCACCTTCTATGACTTTAACACTAATACATGCATGTATTCAAGTTAGGATGGTTATTTCTCCTTTTGGAGAGAATGCCATGTAAAGACCATTTGGACAAATAAATATTGTCTCCGTTATAATTTTTTATCCGGTGTGTGGATGAATGTCATTTTACTATTAATTTAATTGCCTTATGACATCTGAATTCCAGCAATTTAGAGTGCTATCCCCAAGGTAATTCCCAGGATCCATATCAACAGAGCCACAATAAGAGATCATTGTAAGCATTACAGACAAAATACTGTTGGAAAATGATGTGACAGAAGATCCTTGGCATGTTGTCATAACCAACCACTGGACACCAATCGATAACTAAGCAATAGATTTGTATCTTCAAAAAAATTACATGGATCTAATAAGTTTACTTATGAAAATGCATCAGCCTGGCCATAAATGCTTTTCATGATAGCAACTGCAAAAGATCACAATTAAAGCTCAGGGAATACCACCAAGAAATGAAACTGGCAAAGGATTCCATGAGAGAAATGGACAAGCAACATTACTGATGCATATTCAACAATGAAGCGAGGATGGATCAGGAATGGCAACAGGTAATAAACTGTCTACAAGGGATCTTTGAAATGTGATTATATAAAGCAAGAATATGACGAACTGACATGCTTCCTGAACAAGGGTCTACAGATGCAGCTGGAGGGACAAGATCCTTTGAACGGATTGGTACCAAATTCAGAATTAATCCCATTTGGGAAACATAGAATCAGGGGATGTAGAATAGTTTTTTAAAATACAAGAATTAACAATACGTCTCACTAGACACAAGCACAGAGCTGGAAGTGAAGAAGTTGTGCAAAGAACAAGATATAAGTGTCCCCTGAACAGAAATATTTTGCTAAGAGAAACATAAACAAGGACTGAATTGTGGTTGTACTTTGGACCGATTGGCTGAGTTTTCATTTGCACGCATCAATTTAAGAGCATAAAGGAACTAAAGTAGCCAATGTTTCCAATACTAGATCCACAAAAAATCTGATTATATGTGACCCTATGATGAATTTAACTCCTTATCCAAGTGCCAGGAGCAAAGTCCAGATATTGTTATATTGTATATCAGAGTCCTCATGATAATAGCTTGAGTTGTGAGTCTACACCCTACCCAGAGGATGATAAGGTCTGCCTTGCCTTGCCTTGCACAATAAGATTCTATAAGATGAGTTCTGTCATTATGTATAACAAAATAATGGAGCTTAAAGTACATACAAAATATTTAAGAATTGGGCTGTGCCGTGATTTCTAAATTAATGATCTCCACAAGGTACTGATATGAATAGCTCATCCCTTTGTGTTAACTTTTATTTTAATTTAAACTTTTGCACTCATAGGCACTTGTCTCTTAAACCGTGCAGAGAAAGATATTGATACCATCAGTTTCAAATTTAGTTTCAACTCGTTCTCCTTGGAAGATCCAAGTAAAGTGCAGGACAGTGTTGAAAAGACAGTAGTGTCTGGGTGTTCAGGCTACTAAGTAGATTATTTGAGAGTAACAGATTATAGTTACAAAGAATCATCAATATGCATATACTTATTGGAAACTTTGGTTTGTAACCCACTATTTTGCTTTGCAAAATTCATCAACGAAATAAAGATGTTGAATTAACCAGATGAGGAACCATCCTTCAAACTTCATTAGCATTGATAAGATGTTCTTTTGTAGTTGTTGCATTTTGAAGCAAGTAAGGAATAAAATCTGTTCCACCAGTTCCTTTTTCGTCTTTTTGAGATTTTTTACCTGGTTGGGTGATATACGCTGAGGCATACTTCATGTGAAGAGCCCTAAACCTGAAAAGCTCAGTCAAACATGTATCATAGCACTCACCCAGCTCTGACATATGAGCAGTGACAAATAATCGTATTGAAGGGCCATTCTCAATCTGTTGAATGTAAGAACGATGGGACAGGGGCATGTGCAAACGCATGACCTGAAGAAATGACCAGACTTAGAACATAATGGTTGAAGCAATCCATGCAACAAAAGATGTTCGACTGAATTATACACAATTTAGACACAAATCAATTGGTATTGATTTTGGTCAAGATAAATTGCCCAATGCTGAGATTTGATCAGTAAGACAATAATTTATTAATTACCTTTAAGATCAAGATCAAGATACCTGCAAATAGTCGGAAAGAGGACCACTAGCATAAGTTACTCCTAAAGCAGCATCAAAAGCTGGAACTATAGATGATTGAGCACCTGTTTCTCCATAGAAAAATTTTGAGTCACTCCACACACCCTCATAAAACATTCCATTTGGAAGTGCTGGATTACCTCGCCAACCTGACATGAACTTCCTAATCCGATGATAATATATGTGAGGATCACATTTCTCTCCCATTCGGCTCAACGTCTTTTGCATCATTTTCAAGGTATGTGCCATTTTTGTCAAGCTTGAATGAACCTGCAGTGAGCAATTCACCATACTTTGTAAAACAATTTGAACTATAAATTATTATAGCATTAGTAAAGTCGGTCATTCATTCAATTTGAGAACATGTGATGAATATATTACATAAACTAACAACCAACCATCCTTTTTTAATTATTTCAATTGGTAATGCATCGTTTTACCATCCATGCATTGCATACTTGCATGCACGAGAATGGTTTTGTGTAAGCATTGTTCAGTCAACAAAAAAATGTACCATATGGTTTAGCTTCGTTTATAATTAAATCAAGCTGGCAAATTAAAACTCCCCATCAAAATTAAACTTATAGGTTGTTTATAATCAAATTTATTTCTGACTAATTTATTTCAACAAAACCTTCAACCTTATTCCTCTGGAGGTCCATTTGTTAATGCAATTGGCCTCCCCTCTGAGTTCACATGATTCTGGAAATTTTCTGTTTGCTTGACTGGGTCTGATTGTTCCTGCAAATTGCTTCTCTCTTGAGCTCACACAGCCTTATAAATCCTGTCCTGCACCCCTCTTGAAGGTCTGCCAGAAATGAAACTTTGAGAGGTCACCAATGATGGTGCCTAGATGGCAAAATTAGTGGCCTACAGCCTAGGCGATGTGTAAATTCTCTCCACTCTTAGTGAATGGCAATTAGACCTGGCAAAAGCACTCTGCTGGATTAGACAATAAAGTTTCTGATCAGATGAATTTGCAGGAATATAAGGAAATCAGTGGGACAAGGTTAGGGTTTTCGTCCCAGCTAACACCACTTTAGAAATGTCTCCCAAAATTCGTACCAATTTCCATGTCTGGCGCCCAGCCAGCCACAGCATCAAATAAACCCATCCAAAATAGGGCACAAGGGCCCAAAAGCTGGTGCCACATTTGACATTTAGAATTTATTTTTTTATTTTTTTATTAATAATAAATATATAAGTATTAAGTTAGTGTTGAAAAAAACTTTTGTAGGGCTGAGTTCGGCCTTAAGGAAGTTGGGACATGACAGATAAAATAATGCAATGGTGTTCAGTAAATATATTTTAGAAAAAAACAATAAGTTTTGTACTTTCCTTGTGTCTGAATGAATTGTATACCAAGTTTGATAAACAAAAAATATGTGTAATAATAGCTGCTGTTGACATTAGCAAAACATTAATTTAGGATATGGGTTGGAAACTTAAGGAGTTGATCAGTTTCCACTCCAAATCATCTGAGGCTTGAGAAGGTGGTAAATTCACACAGCCTTAGAAATCCTTTCCTGCACCCCTCTTGAAGGTCTGCCAGAAATGAAACTTTGAGAGGTCACCAAATATGGTGCCTAGATGGCAAAATTAGTGGCCTACAGCCTAGGCGATGTGTAAATTCTCTCCATTCTCAGTGAATGGCAATTAGACCTGGTAAAAACACTCTGCTGGATTAGACAATAAAGTTTCTGATCAGATGAATTTGCAGGAATATAAGAAAATCAGTAGGACAAGGTTAGGGTTTTCGTCCCAGCTAACACCACTTTAGGAATGTCTCCCAAAATTTGTACCAATTTCCATGTCTGGCGCCCAGTCAGCCACAACATCAAGTAAACCTGTCCAAAATAGAGTACAAGGGCCCAAAAGCTGGTGCCACATTTGAAATTTGAAATTTAGAATTAATTTTTTTTTGTATTTTTTTAATTAATAATAAATATATATGTATTAAGTTAATGTTGAAAAACACTTTTGTGGGGCTGAGTTCGGCCTCAAGGAAGTTGGGACATGACAGATAAATAATGCAGTGGTGTTCACTAAATATTTTTTAGAAAAGAACAATAAGTTTTGTACTTGTGCCTCAATGAATTATACACCAAGTTTGATAAACAAAAAACACGTGTAATAATAGCTGCTGTTGACATTAGCAAAACATCAATTTAGGATATGGGTTGGAAACTTAAGGAGTGGATCAGTTTCCACTCCAAATCATTTGAGGCTTGAGAAGGTGGTAAATTCACATGCAAGTATCATAGGCAATTATATCCCAAGGAGTGGATCGTAGATCTTTGGCCCTTTCAACACAGGTTGTAACGTCATGTACAAGATTTTAGAACACATGCTAACATCTTGAATTTCATAACTCATGGAGAGACCCTTTGAAGATATGTGGGCAATCTTTAGTGACTTGAACCCACAACATCAAGAACCTTCATTTGATTTAGTCCCATAGGTCATAATGCCATGCCTAATGTTTGTAATCCATGCTTGGTCACTTAAATGCTAATTCAATTTCCTATAGAGATTAATTGAGTAGGTTCTTGTTTAGGTGCGAATTTCTGTCTCATTTTGTTGTTGTGGCTGCATCTTCTTGGGCTTGGACTGCTGATAAGCTCTTGCCCTTCAGCTTGAACATACCATCCAAGTACATAAGCTTAGGATCCAATGCACTGAGAAGCTTGTCGTGCTTAGTCTTGCATATGATGAGGTTTTCTCAAGAGCTGGTAAAGTCATTATAGGTTACCCACACATCCTCAAAGCTTCTCTCCATGAGTTATTTTGTTTCCTTAATGAAAACCTCAAATGTTTAACTATGGATTCCTATCTATCTAACACTTCTTATAACATTATATGTTCTTGAAGGAGTTGAGGCATTTGGACTCAAATTGGATAAGGTGTCGGTGCTCAATTGAAATCCCTACCATTTTCAATTATTGTCTCTCTTGGCCTGTGCACTTTCTTTTACAGCCTTCATTTTCTCTTATAGCCCACTTGATTAGACACTACAACCCACTCTCAAGATCTTCAAGATCAATTTTGGATAACACTCAATGACTTAGTCCAAAATAGTTGGCCTTGATGTCAACAATACTTATTCCTTTCAGCTAAGTTGTGTGAAGGGCTACGAACTATGATGAATTTTTCTTCTTGATTACTTACATGGCTACAAACTATGCAAGGTTCATCAATGACAAGAAAAATCCACAGCTAGACTTTTTTTCTTTCTAGAATCCGGTCCAATTTCATGGGGAAGTAAGAAGCAAACACAATTGATCGATCTTTCACCAAGGCAGAATGCACACCAATTGGTGTTGTCTACAAAATGATATTGTTACATTGTATACTAGCCAGAATGGGAGTACCACAAATATAGCCAAGGATTCTATGCTACAATAATCGAACCATTCTGAAACTTGTTTGTAATCCACTTCCATGAGTGCACAAAACACATTGAGGTTTATTGCCATTTCATGAGTAAGCATGTTCAACAACATAATATTCAGCTCCAATTTTGTCCCACTCAAGAGTGGTGGGAAGATATCTTCACCAAATCAATTGCATGTGTGAAGTTTGAGTCATTTCAAAATTTTATCTTGCACTCTTGAGACTATGATGCAGTAGGGGGGATGTTAGATAAATTAATTACTACATCATAGAGCTAGGATAGATTAAGTACACTTTATAAGTTAGCATATTTACTATTTAAAATGCTATTTTTGCTGTTTGTTATGCATGCCCATAGAATATATTTTGTTAGTCTCAACTTAGGGAATATATAGTTGTTTGTAACAATATTGTGCTGTTTTAATATGCACTCATCCTTGCCGATATTTGAATTGGATCACTACTCTATTGATTTGTACATCTTCCTTTTATTTTATTGTATGCTTTTCACTACCTCTCACCTGTTTTGATTTTACATTTGTGTTATTTGCCACATTGACTTTTATTTTCTCAAATTCACTTGTCTAGCATCCCCTTCTCCCCCCCTTGCATCTTTACCTTACACCTTCACCATCTTTTTCAGTTTGACATATTTTGAGATGCCTAATACAATACACATCTTTATGTTCTCCATGGCACTTGACTTATTTCCTACAAATTGCTTCAGCATACCCCTCATGCAACATGCACAACAGCTAGAAACCATTACCCACAGGCCCTCTTGCTGGAATCCGCAATGAATTGCAATATCAACATCACTACCTACCTGTCTCTTGCAAAAGTACAACATTCATCATCTATTTCATCAAAGGAAAAATAGATTGGTCACATTATTGCTAC
The DNA here is from genome assembly GCA_007258455.2 of Sequoia sempervirens. NCBI lineage: Eukaryota > Viridiplantae > Streptophyta > Pinopsida > Cupressales > Cupressaceae > Sequoia > Sequoia sempervirens. The sequence continues at coordinate 113,424 of VDFB02076809.1, read as the reverse complement.
CACCAAGAGATATAATCAGAAGATCTCTTGCTGTTATCTGTTAGTTTTTATATAGCAAATCTCCATACACAAACCTAAAACAAGCCAATTGGGGTTGACAATAGGACTCTTGCTGATCTTGATACCAATGAAATTCTCATTTATTAGGTTTACACCAAATCAAACTGCCATAAGAGAGCTTTTGAGCCGCTTGTTGTGTCAAACAGATTTTATAATCTAATACAAGACATGTCACATCACCTCAGTGACTTCAATTTCCATGAACTCTTGATAGCTTGCTTGGGTAGAAGATATCAATGATTTATCTACAAGGTGTGTAATGATTTTCTGAAGTATCTTCACCTAGACTCCTTGCTTTGAAAACAACCATAGCGATGGCTATGCACAAATGCTAGAACCCTGGACTGCTAGGGAGCCCAGTGCAAATATAAGTGTTCCAAAATCCTCATTTCCCTTTGAAATCTTATCAAGAGCTGAAATATGAAAAGAGGTGTAGGAAACAACAAAGGCTATGAACATTTGTGTCAGTCAGAAGAGATGGATGAGAGATAGCCAGCCCACAAAAAAAAAAGATCAACCCATTAGAATTGATGATGAGAAGCCCATAAATACTAGGTTTGCCAGAAACAAACTGCCCCTTTTGCTCAACATCAAGGTATCCACAACCTAAGATCTTTTGTTCAATCTGATAATTCCCTTCCCTCTACTTTTATTATCCCTGGGCCTGGTCACCCTCCCTTGCCCCCAAGGCTTTTTTAGTCTATCCAAGTGTTCTCTACCATAGATCTATGTAACTCTCCTCAGTTCAAGCACCCCAATCTGCACTCTTGTTTCCAAAACTCAATATAGCTAGATTAATGCTGGTGCTGGAAACTGAAAAACCGCTCCTTTATTTTGTTAGCATATATTTTTGTTGCAAACAACAAAAGCCTATGAACAATTGTGTCAGTCAGAAGAGATGGATCAGAGATAGCTTGCTGCGCCCCCCCCAAAGAAAAAAAGATCAACCCACTAGAATTGATGATATGAAGCCCACAAACACTAGGTTTGCTAGAGATATGCTGCCCCTCTTGCCATCAAGTTATCCACAACCTAAGATCTTTTGCTCAATCAGATAATTCCCTTTCCTCCCCTACTTTTAATATCCCTAGGCCTGCTCACCCTCCCTAGCCCCCAAGGCTTTTTAGTCTATCCAAGTGTTCTCTACCATAGATCTATGTAACTCATCTTAGTTCGAGCACCCTAGTTTCATTATACATTCCTATTTACAAAACTCAATATACCTAGATTAATGCTGGTGCTCAACTTCCTTTTTCCAAGATGATGCCACACCTCTCCCATGAGAGGCAGCTGAAATACCACTGTAGACACCTAAAATTTGACCATACCCTAACCACACCTAATTTTACCTTATCCTAGCCTTTAATTAAATAAATATTTATTATTTATTTAATTAATTTATCCTTCATCTTTATTCCCCACTTTAATTAAATAAATTAACATTTATTTATTTGAGTCTAGCATTATTCCCAAATCCTCCAACCAAATCAATTAATTTAGGCTAATTAATCTCCACCACCTTTTCCTCCAATATTTAATTCCATTTTATCCCTCAATCTTTGCCCATTTAATCTTAGTCATTAGATTCATTCACAAGGATCACAATCTAAACTTGCCATCATGTGACAAGTGCCCCTCTCACATGACCAACTAAGAGTAGACACTTACCAAAAAGTCAAACTAACTTTTCATCTCATCCATCCATTTCATATTACATCTCCAAATCCTAGCCATTCACATAAGGATGTTGCCCTAATCCCTTCCTAAACCTAGCCCTTATCCCTCATGTGACACTTGCCACATGACTACAACTTTTGATCCAAGCCTTAATCTTCATTCAATCCTAGCTATCCATTAACCAATCCATCTTGGACCTTGATTTCTCTCATGAAAATTTTATTAATGAGAGGCCTTTCATCCCATTTGATAATCTTCTCTTGTCCTATTGTCATGCTGCAAAATTTTCCATCGACTTCTTCCATAGCCTACCTAATCTTCCATTATCTTGTTCTCATGCTATCCATTTGATCTATCATCTTATCAATCCTATCATCATGCTACTTGTTTAATAAGCAACCACATTCTTCCATCAACACATCAAAGAGCAAATCAAGTGGATCTAGGGTGCACTCTACTTCAGCTCTATCTGAGAAGAAAGAAGAGTTTTAGGTGAAGGTATTGTGTGTGTATTGCATTATCTTCTATTTTATTTAACTTCAATCTTTTCTTGTCTTCAACCAATCCTTTGTTTTTTAGGATGTATTTTTGTTGCTAAATTTTTCTGCTGATTGAGTTGACTCAGATCCAATTAACAATGAAATTACATGCAGCAAATAGGAGAAATCACACCAAACAAGTGATTCCTCTCCACGTTTGAGAAGGTAGCTTCCCTCATGTGACAATATTGTTGGGCTTTTTGTACTTTTGACCAGAAAATACAAAGGGTAAAAATGTGGAGAAGAGAGGGAAAAAAGGTGGAAATGGGTGACCCCACAAAACGAATGCAGATAACCACTCTAAGAAACCCAGGAAGATGGTCAGCAGTGAAAAGATTCTGCTCTCTTGGAAAACACACAACAGATTATGTGGAAGATAGTTGCATACACCAGTGACCAGATAATTGAAAAGAATGAGGCCCCAAAGTCCCTTGCTTCCCACCAACAGCACAAACGTGGTTCAAATCACACCTGAATTCTTTTTGGCACAAAGTCCTATAGATCTCAAGGCATGTCTCTACACCCATTGATAAAAATCCCAAGAGCATGTGTGGGTGCCCCTGTAATTGAGACTAATCTAATGAAACATTCAGTCTACCACATTGAATTACAATGCAGATTTTAACACAGAACAATTGACTTGTCATGAGTATGCAAAATATCACCTTACCAACAAAGGTTATGATACATAGCACATTGCCCAAGAAAACCCCACAATGCATGTAATGAGACACATTTTTAAATTTGCAGGAATGCAACACACATAAAATTGCGTCAAAAAGAAATATTTTCATAAACCAATAGACCTGCAAGAAGAGAAGAATGCTTGTCCATTCCTTTTCATGTCTTTTGTGCAATTCCTCATGTTGCACAAATAGTTTTATAGCTATTTTTTAATTCTAGACTGAACATTTTCAACCACTTATGACCACAACTTCACAACCTGACCTCTTTATTACATCCAACACTTTATGATTGACATTTATATGGCTTCTATTCATGGTTAACAGGTTTGAAAATTTCAATTCATTCAGGAGGCCAAAAAAGTTAGGTGAAATTTCTACAAGAATTGTATAGCCAGACCGAATCACATAAATTCAGCTGGTCCAAAAATTCCAGATTTGGCTGAATTTGAACCAGATCCAGCCATATATTTAACAGTGCTTTTATTATATTAATTCAATACAAACCAATTTGGTGGTATATCATGTGAGTATTAACCTAGTAATTATCAATTCAAAAATGAATTAAGTGGGCATAATGATCATGAATATGACCCAAACATGGACCCATGCTATAGAAGGGTTTTTCACCTTGTAAAATTGGACATTTAAAATATTCTCAAAGCATAAGCATGCTTAATATCCACATTTGATAAGAATTAATCCACAAATGGACTAACTGCAAGTTGCAAAGTACAAATGCTACAAATTTGACTTAATTTTGGGATCACTAAGCCTTATCCATTGGGCAATAGAGTCTCCTACAAATATTGTGAACAGACATCAGAACTAATACTTTTCAGCTCATAACCGAGAAAAATCAAGGAACACTGACTCCAGCACAAAATTTTACATGGCACAGTCGCTGAGTATTATCTCATTCACACTTATTATATATTTGTGTCCAATTCTGAAACCTTGATCCTTATTATGAACGAATCAATCTTTGCTCATGGAGAGTCTTAGAAACCATGCATACTTGAGCAATTCATGAAAATAGGACAGTGTCAATGATGTGATGAGAAACTTTGTGCCTTAAACATCCTTAGTGAGGTAGCCGAGCTTGAAAAATGATGACTGAGAAAAGAGGGATCCATGATTGTTTTGAAAGGGTGCAGTCAGCCATATTAAGCCCATAGACAAAAATAGGGGATAATACAAATAACCTTCCCACTCCTAGTAGACTGCTTTCTAAACTGGACAAACCTGTCAGCAACCCCATAAGGGGTCCATTAAGGATGGCAAGCAGAATCCTACCTTATGAATATGAGGTTTTCATGGTTCACTATTCATGAAAAGGAGTGAAAAAAGCTTCTGGAAAACACTGTGTTTTATCTGCATGAACGTTTTGGACTACACTCCATGATCCATCATCAAGTTGAGGATAGAAAGCTGGATCATGGAGTGTGATCCAAAACATTGATGCGAAAAAATTGCAAAACCTTTTTTTACTAATCCTACCTTAATCAAAATTCTTGAAAACATTACTGGCTTCTGCAAAGTGTGATCCATGTGTTGGATGAAAATTGAAAAGATCATTGATATCCTATTCATGGAAAATCCCTGTTTTATCATGGTCAAATGCATTCAGCAACAGCAAGAATGCATTGAAGTCCTTCACGTATAAATGCTGAAACAAAAAGAGTCTTTTCTGTATTTGAACCATAGTTTCAATTTTCTCTAAGCAATACTGAGGCCAGTGCTCAAATACTCATTATGGAGAAAAAAAGGAAATGGCTCACTAAAGTAATGCAATAAAATATCAAGGCCAATAAAAGGCATGCTGTCCAACCTGAAATTCTGTGGATACCGCTATTACAGGTGGGGACAGGAACCCTCCTCTGTACAGACCCGTTCCTGTCACTGCTATTTCAAAAATGACAATTTCAAGTGGAGCTGCTTGCTATCATGGAAGAAAAAAATCTGAGAACCCTGCTACTCTTTTTCAGAGTTCCACTGGAGGGGCAAGGGACTGAGTCTCTGCAGTGTTTTCTGCTGTTATCCTTCCCTGTCCCCAAAAGTTATTTACTAATGAAGAACATTTTTGCTTCTAGTAGATAATCCCTTATTGTAACTCTTTTGTTGCTTTTCACTGTTCTAATGTTCCACTAATGTATATTCTACACTACCGTCCCTTGGCTCCTTAGATTTTACTGTATGGAGCTTTCGCCACTGTAAAAAAGTTCTTTTCTAATAATAGCTTTCTCTTTTTCCAAAAAAAAAAGCAGGTGTCACCCATCCTACATTATGCTGCTTTTCTTAACATTTCAATTCATTCCTCCAAGATTCACATTGAAGACAGAAAAAAATAATCATTCTCACTTACCCTCTCAAACCTCATTTAACACTTTCAGCCTTTAAGTACAGGGAAAGGATAAGGGCACAAACAGTGTAGTATGCATACATTTTCTGAAAAAATTTACTCTACTACTTGCCACTTAGACATCAAATCAAGGAGACCCTGTGCATATATGTACACAATTCTGAATAAAAATCCATCTTCTTGCCAAATCCCATGTATCTTTAACTTAGATTATATACATGACTTGTAACACTTGGCCTCAAGTCAGCCTTGCCATACCTGCAATGCAAATTGGAATGGCCAGATTTTTAAATGTGCAAAGGTACATAGAAGCTAATTATTAGAAAAACACATAGAACATAAACTTCAATATATAATATGGGGAGCTTCTACTCTTAGTAGACATTATTTATGGTTAATTATTTTATATATTTTCTCAAGAAGCACATGGACAGATTTTGTACAAAAGCACTCTTAAATTCTTTAAGTAGCACCTTGTGAGAAAAGTCCAGTAGTCCCTTCGATGGTACTGTGTAGCCCAAACTTATAAGGTCATTTTAAGTAGTAAACTATTAATGGATCCAACTGCCATCGTATAGAATCCTAGAGATACGCTCGATGGCTCAGAAGATGACCAACTCCCAGCATGCTAGTAGAGATAAGCTTGATTAGCGTCCTATTGGTAGGGGGAGAAAGAACCCAGGTCCTCAAACCGATAAAATCCCAATAGTCTCACCTCTATATCGAGCAGTTGACATCACATCGATATGTAAAGCATGCAAGAACATTTGGTACCGCATATAGTTGAATGCATTTGCCCAAGTTTCGCTGACAATAAAATGGTCTTGCCCTACAAAAACAAAAGAGTTTAACCTGCTTCTACTTTCCCCGAGCATTTATTGTCTAAAACTATAACAGGACCCCTATCATAGAATACCACTGAACGATAACCTAGGACCTCCCAGTAGCATGCGGAGGTGCTACAATTTAGGTCTATTTGCAATCAAAAGAGTGATTCTTCCCAAAAACCAAATCAGGTGTAATGGTAAGCATGTATTCTGTTGACACAGGCGTCGTGAACAAGCAGCCCACAGCAAGAAAAATAAGGTGTTTACCCAATGCATGTAGTTATAAACAAAAGTGTAAGGACGTTCCCTTACCTGAGCCACATCTTGTTGACCAATAGCATCATGGGCATCCACCACGGCCTTCAATCCTACTGCTGCCTTGGCCTCAATCTCAACATGAACAAGACGAAACCATTCTTCGTCCAAACCACCATAGAAATTATGAAGACAGACTATGTTTCCCAGCTCGATTGCAGAATTTTTGTCCAAAACTCGCCAATTCAACAGATTATAAGTGGCATATGTGAGAACAGGAGGCATGTCCAGGCTTGAAGAAACTTTGCAGAATGGAACTGCCAACTTACTGGGAAGCATACTTACTGGAGACGGAGCGCCCCATACATAAGCGTGTGCCATGAACGCCAAAACCAACATTCCTCTCCAAATCTCTGAATCTCCTTCTGCTAACAATTGTTGGTAAGAAAATGGTGGTAATTTCTCTATAGTTTGGCGAAGCTTTTGGCCATGGTCGAAAGCAACAAGCAACTTGGGGAGGTCGTGCAGAGTTTCTTCCCATGGACTGAATTGTGGGTCTGAGAGATGAAATAGAGGATCCACGGCTGGTAGAAAACCTCTATGGCCAGAGACCTCAAATAACTGAGTACCAGAAGAAGATGAGTTATTCACATCGCCTTTTGTATGTGCACAGGCACTAACCCTCTTCAGAACTTGAATGCCTTTCGTATTGATGATCACTGCAAATTGTCTTGAGGTGCTTGTTGCCCGGTATGCTGCCACGGCCATAGCCATAGTTTCCTAACTCTTTACACATTATGCTTTTCTGCCAGGAATATTTGAAAACATCATCTGCTGCCCAAAATATCAAACATGTGTTTACAAAACTTGACATGCCAAGTGCCATCATAGTGGGTACTACTTGCCTTTAGATTTAATAAAAATAAATGTAAATTTTATTAATGTGAATAAAATTAAATGTTAGTTTTGTTAATTATAGTATTCACATAATCATTTAAAAATGCTATATTAAGATTAATTTTTATTAAAATTACATAAATAATATATTAATCTTATTTTAATTATATTATATAAAAATAATTATATATTAAAATTTTGAGAAATGGGAGTGATGGAAGTAAACAGTCGACTGCCGGCCTAACTAAACCAATTGGGGAAGGCTTCTCAGGGGAAGCTCAGTGGTTTTCAAGTCAATAGTATCTGCAACAGAGAGAACTCGGCTCAGGGCAACGAAACAGAGAAAGTCGTGCAAATTTCAGGCCATAGCGGAAGCGGCGTTAGATTGGATGGTGATGCCCTGTCTACATAGAGAGGTTAGAAGAGTGGAAAACATGGAGCTTTTGTCACAAAAGGCTTTGGAAGTGTTAAGCGATCTAAGGCGTCTGGGGTTGGGTGCAACCAAATTGGACCGTCTCAGACATTTAAGCATCTAACCAAAGTAGCGACAGGAAGGGGAGGTGGATAATCTATCTTGTCTATGTCACCTAAAACACTCACAGTGGAGCTAGATGGTGAGTTGGAGCAAAAAGTGACTTTTAATGAAAATTTTTTTTTGGGTTGGGCTTGATTAGGAGATTCAGGGGTTTTTGGCCAAGCTTGTTTGATCTCCTCTAGTGGATTTCCAACCAATGGAAGCATGTCTAGGAAGGGTATGTTCAAATATACCCCATGGCTACAAGTTTCTTCATTGTGGTTTTTAAAAAGGAGCAGGATAGAAATACGATTCTTTGTGACTATCATTGGGAGTGGGAAGAAAAATATACTCTGTTGTTAAAGCCATGGCTTTTGGCTTTTAACCTAGCCACTGAAGTTTTGAGAAGGTTCCTCTTTGGGTGAGACTTCCTAACCTTCCCTTATAATTTTGGTTTGATTCTTGCCTGGAGGCTGTAGGGAACTCTTTAGGAAGCTTTTTAATGATGGATGAGGGGTCCTCAAATCTCCTGCATTTGACTTTTGCCCGGATTTTGGTGGAAATGGACGTGTCTAGAGAGTTATCAGAAGAGATCCAGATAAAAAATTCGAAAGGTAGTTGGGTGCAGCCCCTAGATTATGAGGGGGTACCCTTTAGGTGCAGAATTTGCTATAAAACTGGGCATTTGGTTGCTCAATGTGCTAAAAATAGAACAAATAAATTTGCTTCTTGATGGAAAGATGTTGCTCCTCAGCACTATACAGAGGAGAAAGAGAAGGAGAAGCAAGTGAGCCCTCAAGTGAAAGACAAGGAAGAGGAAGGTCAGGTACTTGGGGCTTTGGATTAGGAAGGGAAGGCACTGGTGGAAGTTGTTAGTAAGGAAGAACAACAATAGACTAGTAAGGCCATGATACAGGAAGGGAGTCAGGTGGTGAACAATGGCAATGTTGTCCTAAACGGAGGAGAAAAGGATCTCAAAACAAGGTTGCAACTCCAGAGTGTTGGGAGAAAAAAGGGGTGGTGAGGTCGTATGAGAAAGAACCTGGGAAATGAAAAGCTGATGAACATAATCAACAAGCTAGTGGTAGATTGAATGAAGCCTTGAAGAGTCCCCAGGACAAACCATTGAAATGGCAGAAGGAGGCTACAAGGGTGGAAGATGGTTGGCAAACCGTGAAGGGGAAGAAAGCAAAGAAAGAATAAAAGAAATCTTTTGCAATGGTTCTTCAGTCACAAACAAAGGGAAGACCAAGCAGTGTTTCTCTAATGTTGTAATTTGTTTCTCATGGAGCCGCCTGTATTATGGATAGGAGGCAAGGCTAGGTGTTCTTGTTTAGAAATTTAGTGGTGTAGGTCTTTTAAAATGATGATGTATTGAAAAATGCTATGTAACTTGGTTTTTTATTAATAAAATTAACTTTGTTACCAATAAAAAAATTTATATATTAAAATTTTAAATATTAGAAAGATATTATAAATATCAAACAAAATAAAAATAAATCAAATGATAGTATAATATAATTAGAAGAAAATAAATGATAATTATTATATAAATATTAAATTTATCTACTAATTATGTTACATATTAATATGTATAATACAGTATAAATTTAGTATATTACATTAATTAATATTCATTGATTATCTAATATAAATTTAAATAATAATTTTAAATTTTTTATATTAAATAAAATGAACTGATTATATAATATAATTATAAGAAAGAATTAAATAATAATTATTTAAATATAAAATTTATATAATAGTTTTGTTAAATAAAAATATGTATAATATAATTTATGTGAAATAAAAAAAAAAATCTATTAATTGTCATAAAGTTAATTGTAATAATAATAATATATGAATTTATATTTATATTTTTTATTATTACTATTATTATTATTTAATTTATCTTTAATTTATTACTAGCCTACCTTGTTCTTCTTCCATTTCATTATTACATTCAATCTCATTTATATTATTTACACTAGAATAGGAAGAAGTTTTATTATTTTTTTCTTTGAATATAGACATCTCAAAATATTATAAATATTCATAAAAATTTAAAACACAACAAAATAAACATATAAATATTTAATATTAAAAAATAATAAATTAAAAATTACATAAAAATAAATCAAAAACCATTGACAATAATTAAAATCAATAAATGATTATGTTACTTTAATTTTTTAAATGATTATGTTACTTTAACATTTTAATTTTAATGATTATGTTACTTTCTAAACAATAAATTTATATCACTAAAATAAAATAATAAACATTATTGATTTTTATTTTTTAACAAAAAAAATATTGTTTTTGAATGGTTGAAAGCCAATTTATTAATAACTAATTAACTAAGAAAAAAAAAACTCATTGCAATAGTATTTCCTAACAACAAGTACTAATAATAACGATAAATCATTAGAGTTTTATTAGCCACTTAAAATAGTAGTTGTTATAGTATTTGTTGATAATTTAATGTCTAATATTTTTAATAATATTGAACCAATAGTTATGATTTTAAAGTTGTTAGTGTTGATGATGAGTACCCATAACTGAATAAAATGTCTTCCTTAGATTTAAAAAGTAACAAACCATGTCACGTCACATCAATGCACTAATAAAAAATGACTTAGTGCACAACTATTGATCTAACTTTTTTTGGGGCCTTTTTGGACACCTCAAAAAAATGCATGCTAATGTTGCATCATATTTGATGATGTAATCCTAAAACCTATTGCAAAAAATTAGGAGTGATTTGAAATTTCCAAGTAGGATTTTGAGAAGCACAAATTTAGGGTGCTCAACTACTGGGTCCTCTCCCTAGGAACCAAAAAAAATATTAAAAAAAGAAGAAGAAAAGTTAATTTATTTTTCAATGAATAAGTGTTTTTTATATTATTCTTTAATTTTTTTAAAAAGGAATGGGATTACACCACATAATGTTTAGGTAAGGTGAAGCTTTAAACAAAATAAAAAAAAGATACAAACACATTTGGATTGTTATAGTGTATGAGTTATAGAACTAGTAGGAGGAAGAGACAAGTCACAATCAAAGAGTTTTCTCTAGCCATATAAGAGCTCATGGTCAACAAGAATCATCTCTCACCCCATAATGGCACCTTCTTATTTTTTCTCATCAAACTATGGTGCATTTCTCATAGGAGAGATATACAAACTGAACTAAGAGACCTTGACACTAGTTGGCCTTGTCATGTCACTAAGAAATAACATAAGACACACATGTTTGTTACAACCATACATCTCCTTGGTGTTGAGGAGAGCCATGCAAATTGTAATAACTATATTTGGTACAATCATTATGATTATGGCCACACTTATCCCCTCAAGGAGGAGATGTAACCCTACTAGAAGGGGAAGTTAGCACACATGCAATACTATAGCATGCATGAGCACAATACTCAATAAGTGTCTACAAATAGATAAATTCTAGAGCAACATTATTAGATTGCACTTCAAATTGTAGAAGAACATTATGACAAATCATTGATTTAGTAAACAAGTAAAAATGTGAGTCAATAGAAGCTTTTGAAAAGAGAGTTGATCTTCTATCTTTCCAAATATTGAACATAATTTGCATTATAAAGCATGTCAAGTTTAGATGAACTTAGCCAACATTTGTAGCTACACTTAGAAGAATCATGTGCCAAGAAAGGAGCTCAAGTCTAAAATGCCTAAAGAAATCACGTGTCCAAGTCCAAGAAGCTTGAACCACTAGCAGGACTAGAAGAGGTGCTCAAGCGTTTCTAGATGAGCATAAAAGGACAATGAGGATTAAAATACTTAGATGGATCAATCAAGATCCAATAGGGAGATCCTAGTAAATAATATACCAAGCAAGATGAACAAATCTTGCATGAAGTCTTTGCTGCCATATAGTGGTTGTGGATTGAAGACTATTATTGAACTTTTGAACCATAGGAAAATGTGGAGAAGGTTTTGAATAGCCTTTACAAGGCTTGTAATTCTAGAAAGGAGTATCTAGATACCATTTTCAATCTTTCCACCAAGATCTGGTGCATCTAACCCTAATCTTGTGAAGCATTTATAAAGGAATTGATTCAACAATGGTCTAACTCAAAATATTAGTTGGAAAGCTAAAAAATGATATTGGCTTCAAGAAAATGTAGCCAAAATTTGGTGGATTTGGAAAGAGATTTGAAACAAACCAAATCTAGAAAAGATAAATCAAAATGAATCAAATCTTTTTATGAACCCATAGGTCTTTGGCTAAAGGTCAATCCTAGCAAGTGGTCAAAAGAGACAATCAAAGAGAATGTTAATTCATAGAAATATCAACTCTAAAGTCATTCCCATTCTAAAGAAAACAAGGTTTAAAAGCCTCCCAAGTTGGAAACAAAAGTACCTAAATATAATTATGAAATAAAAAATTATGAAAATGAGTTTAATTTAAAACAAAAATAAATATTAAATATTAAATACCAAGTCAAAATGTTAACATAAAATAAAATATTGTATGGCATGAAATTTCAAGGAAACAATATATATATATATATATGATAACATAATTGTATGCATTCATTTTTTTCTTTTGTTTGGACTCACTTTGATTTGTTTGTCCCTAGTATAATGACTATCATGCAAAGTCGCGTACTTTTGTGTGAGAAAATAAATTGATCTTGATTTGATTCTATCTTTACACATTCCCAAGAGTTGGTCTTGATAATTGTTTTATCCATTATTTATCTTGGATCATTTTTGCAGTTGAGGAACTAACTCAGGTCATATTTGTGTGCATCAAAGATCCTAAAATTTCAAAATTAAAATTTGAAAATGGCATTGTCTTTCCCCTTTCAATCTAGTTGTTATGAGTCAACTATAGTGCAAAATATTTTAAATTGCATACTAGGATGTTGTATAAAAAGATAAATCCTAATTCATTATGAATGTGTAGAATTAAGAAAGCATCTAAGGAAGAATATAGCATGCATTCATTGACATAAAATCATTATCATGTGACATCAACATTGCATCTACACTATAAGCATATTGTATGGATTCATGTTGTCTTTAATCTTTATTTTGTATCATTGACTTGGTAATAAGGGTTTGACCAAAGAATAACACTATTGGTTTAGAAAACTTCTAAATGACGTCTATTAGTGCCACTCTTTTTTAAACATAGGTTGTAGGCATTAAGGTGAATAAATTTTGAGAATTAGAAACAAAATAGTTTAGATCTACTAGTCAAGCTCAAGTCTTTGCACAAGGTTTGGATCCATAGGTCTAGTTCATATTCACATGCAAGGTTTAGATCTACAATTGTAGGGGTTAATTTCACACTTATGAAAGTGAATTGAAGCAATAGACAAAAAAAAATATCAATAATAAGGTATATGTCTAATAGGTCCTAATTTCTAACATATTGATGAATCAATTGAAACATCTAGCTTAACAAGATCTTTGTTGAATTCAAAAATAAGTACCTTTATTTTATTTATTTAAATTCTAGGTTTTATTCATAGTAGATTAATTAGTTTAGCCTTGGATATTTATCTGAGGTGTATTATTTTCCCTTACATAAATTAGTGAATTTTCCATTCTTACACCCTTTGGGTTTTTCCTTAAGGTTTATTTCTCTTACATTAGGTTTTTATTTATGATTATTTTATCATATACCTTGCATTTTAAATTGTATTGGGGTACATACATATACCCTTTATTAAATTGCTTCATTGTTGTTCTATTAATTGGGGTTTTGGGCTCCATTATTTAATATATATTTGATTCCTACTTACCCACCCTTGTGTTTATGCTTTCTTGCTACATTATTCATAACAAGTTCTTCTAGATTTTTACCCTTAGCCTCTTTACATGCATGCCTTTCCAATTTTGATATGTTCTTACATTTTGTATTATTTGATCCTTCCATCATTAATGCTCTCATGTCTCTATGCTATGGGTAGGGATGTATTCTCTATATAGGTGTCATTTCATAATGTATGTGATTTTCTCTTCTTCATAGAGACAATTAGTTTTTTTATTTCTCTTTTGTATATACTCACTTGACTTGCCCACAAGTTTCGATTTGATTTCACATTTTTATAACTAGTGCTAGTGTTGTGCGTAAGAATGACGTTTTTAAAACCTTTATTTCTCATGCTTTGGTTTATGGTGATGATATGTCTTGTATGATGAATATTGATGAGATATCCACACCTTATTGTGACATATCTAAGGATGATATATAGTATGTGATGAGCTTCCCTCTCCTTCAACTAATCATTATGATGTAATGGATAGTGATGATATACTCTTCTTGCATGTCATGATAATATTATTCCTCACCCTTAGAATCATGTTCCTTTAATGGTTCATCTTATGAGGAATCTAGAGATATTGACTTATGTGAGTTACCTTCTTATATATGTGATGGTGCTTTGTGATGATAATTCCCTTACATCTCATGGCGGTGTTATGGATATGCATGATGATACTTTATTGTGGAATACAATAACTAATGTTTTTAATAATGCATCTTTACATATTAATTCAATTTTTAACTTCTTAATTACAAGTACTTAGATGATGATATCTTATTGGCGAGTGAATTCATAATCACTTCAAGTAATAGAGCTTTGTCATGGTTTGATCCATATTGTTTGTTTTGTCATTAATTTATGGCATTAGCACATGATTTTATTGCATATTTTCCTTTCCCTAATACGTCGAAGGATAGTTTTAAATTGTCCATGTGTCTTCTCATGTTCCATCTTTCAATATATATGTTCATCATCTTCACATGATATTCATATGGACAATTCTCTTTACAATTCTAAGGGACCTAGGTTCATTGTTTAATGTCACCTTAATTCTTCTCCTTGAGGTATAAACCTATGTTTTATGAGGCTTCTAGTTCACATATAATTATCATACAATGGGCCATACTTATTAGCAAATGGCTAGTGGATAAAATGTTGTATATATAAGTTATGTTTCATGAGGTCCCTATTTCATGGATTTATCATGTGATTGGTCACACTTATATAATATGGTTCTAAATTTTAAAAGACTACATCTACTTAGTCATAGTTGTTTTTTCATAACATTAAAATTCCTCCTATACCTACATTTAAAACCAAGGTACATAAAGGATATAATATTATTGACCAACTTCAAAATACTTAAGCTGATATATCTCTTTGGGATATATCATTATAATAACCTCTATACAAGGATATCATACAAAAATCTTTAGAAAATATCCAAGTGCATTTTAATATTCTATCATTAATACTACTTCTATAATAGATATTTATCATATAAGCACAAGCATGATATTTCCTTTGATAGAAAAAATCATCCACTTGAGTCAATTATTAATGAGCATTTACCTTTAGATGTTACACTGAATAATTAATATATAAAGATGGAGTCTTCCTTGGTTGATAATGAATCTAACTTGAACATATATAGTAAGGATTGTTTGAAAAATTGAAATGTGGACACGTCAAAGTTGAAATTTAATAAAACATTACCATCAAAGAGCTTGATAATACTACTAAGGAATTTGAGTACTATCACTCTTACTATTGCATCTAAACTACTTACTATTATTCTCTTTTCCATGTGATACCTAAAAAAGTAACATATAACATTTCATTAATTCATCCATGGGTACATGATATAAGGGTTGTACCATCCACACTTTGCAGAAAAAATTCTTCCATACATGTAGTTGATCGTTCATTTAGTCACAATGAGATGTTTAACATGACTCATTTTGTTATTACACGAAATAAACCTACAAAAGAGAAAAATAGACAAAAGGAGCTTGCCTCCACAATATAGGAGGTATCAAAGATCGCCATTTAGGCTAAGGTAAGTTGAGATTATGGTGTTTTCCATCCAAGTACCTATTGATGTTGATGAGGAGGATGAGACCATGGAGATGAGCCAATTGGATGACACGGGTATCAAACTAACTTGGAGAGAGTTGGGAATGATTTTATTTAATATCCATAGGGTTTCTCTATTCTAAGGTTCTAGATTTGTTGATGAACAAAATAAACTTGGAAAAGATAAATTAATTGGAAATAAATTCATCTAATCATTAAGTTGAAATCATCAATAGAACTAAGATAATTTGCACTACATATTTGAAGGAAACTAATAAATTTTCACGATTTTTTTTAACAAAAAAGTGCAATAGGGAAACATACAAATGATAACATTATAGATTTATTAAGAATGAGTCTTTGTCTAATGGTGCAGTCAAGGATGGAGGGTCTAGGAATAGGACTATCCAACCTTGCAACAAGAGTAAACACAACGAAAACTCAAAGAATTGGAATAAAAATCCCATGTGGGGTATAGAGAATGATCAATTATTCATTGGCAACATGCCCTGCCTTAGTTTATAGAATGATATGGTGTTAAGCCCAAAAATACAACGTGGGATGAAGCCCTTATCTCTTATATCTTCCTACTTCTCTATCACTCTATCACTACTGCCTAATGCAACTATGCAATGCTTGTATATATATATATATATATATATATATATATATATATATATATATATATATATATATATATATCGATTCCTAGCTCTGAAAAAGGTCCGCATTGGTCTCAAGATGTCTCAAACCCCAAAGTTGATGAAACACGTGAAGGTTGGCCAAAACATATGGTTCTCCATTGATCCTTGTACAAACATGATGCAAATCAGAACAAAGGCTCCTCGATGAATGTACATCCTTATGAAATGGTTTCCTAAGCTCTGCAAGTCACGGGATAAGTCCACACACTTGAAAAGCCAAGACTGGTTTGTGAATGCTCTCTGTCTAATTACAACTAATATTTTGCTAGCGATATCTTCGTATTGGGATGTCTAAAACACTTGAATTTTGGATATGATGTAGATGTTGCAATGAAGATCATATATCCTACTCCATGAGCTTTGATGTTATAATGTGGTATAATGTGGTATGAAATATTGAGACTAGGTCCTGATAGTTAACTACTAAAATACAAGAAAACATGAATGCAAATATTTTTTTGGTTGATGCAAGATTGCTTGCAACCTAGGATACTCCTGCATTAGACACTTGAGGTTGAAGAAAAGTGATCTTCTCACTTTCCTGGGGCTAGAGGAAAACCAATGCAGTCCACCTCAGCCTAAGAAATCCATGATGAATCTTCCTTTGGTCTTCCTTTCCATCTGACTAGATATTCCTTGTATTGCCTTCCTCTGGTACTATATCTAAATTTTCTGTCTAAAATTTCATCAATTTCCTCCAGATGATGTGCTATCTGGTCTGGCAAACCAAATCCTCTTTCTTTTGGTGACTCTCCTTCATGATACTGGTATAGGTCTGCAATGTTGAATATAAGTGATACGCCAAATTTCTCTGATAGCTCCACTTCATATGCATTTCCAAAATCAAACTTCCTAATGATCTTACAAGGTCCAAACTTATTCATCTTCAACTTATTATATGTCCCAACTAGAAATCTCTCTTTTCTCATATATACCATTACTTCCTCTCCTACTGCAAATTCCTTATGTCTTCTCTTTTCATCTGCTTTCTCCTTGTAGGTATTATTCATCTTCTCTAGATGCTCCTTGACTTGAGTATGCATTGTTTCCATGAATCATACAAATTCTTCTTCCTCTGCACTCCTTTTATTCTCCATACTAATATCTCTTAATTTTGGTACTCCTTTGGGTTGTTGTCTTGTCACAATTTCAAATGGTGTCTTTCCTGTGCTCTGGTTTACTGAATTGTTGTATGCAAATTATGCTTGCGGTAGTATTTAGTCCCAATTTCCTACTTTACCTTCAGTCAAACACCTCAACAAGTTCCCCAAACTCCTATTTACCACTTTTGTTTGTCAATCTGTCTGTGGGTAAAATGCTGAACTATACATCAAATTTGTCTTCATCTTCTTCCACAATGTTTTCCAGAAATATCTAGTGAATCTAGTGTCTCTGTCTAATATTATACTCTTTTGTAGTCCATGTAATATCACAATTTCCTTGAAAAATAGGTCTGTAACATGTACTGCATCACTGATTTTCTTACAAGGTATGAAATTTTCCATCTTAGAAAATCTATCCACAACCACAAATATAGAGTCAAATCCTCTTGGTGTCTTAGGTAATCCCAACACAAAATCCATGCTAATGTCTTCCAATGGTCTCTCTAGTACTTTCAATGGTGTATACATTCCAGTGTTCTGACTATTTCCTTTTGTAACTCGACAAATCCTACAACTTTGAACATATTTCCTGACATTCTTATACAACTGTGGCCAAAAATAGTTCTCACTCACCAATGATACGGTCTTATCAATTCCAAAATTTCCTACTAATCCTCCACAATGCTTTTCCTTGATCAAATTGTTCCTCATTGAACTTATATAGATACATAACTGATTGTTCTTGAATAACATATCTTCCTAAATGAAATAATCCAACCATTTGCTTCTATCTGTCTATATAGGTTCCTTGCAAGCCTCCCATGCCTCAGCAAAATCAATTTCATCCTCATACATATGCTTTAGTTCTTCAAAACCTAATACTTCAATTCTCATATTTTTCAACAAACTTCTTCTCCTACTCAATGCATCTACAACCTTGTTTGACTTTCCACTCTGGTGCTTCAACACAAATGTGTAACTCTACAAGAACTCTACCCATCTCATATGTCTTTGGTTCAACTTCCCTTAACTATTCAAATATTGTAAAACTTGATGATCTGTATACAACAAAAATTCCTTAGGTAACAAGTAATGTCTCCACTTCTTCAAGGATTGTATTATTGCATAGAATTCTTGATCATAAACCGAATATATTCTCCTAGCATCATTCAATTTTTCACTATTCAAGTAGGCTAATAGTCTCCCTTCCTGACTTAACATAGCTCCTATTGCACTTCCACTAGCATCACAATCTACTTGGAATACCTTATCAAAGTCTGATAGTGCTCACACAGGTTGTTCTCTCGCCTTTTGCTTCAACAACTCAAAACTCTCATGTGCTCCTGATGTCCACTTGAATTCCTTTTAGTCACCCCTCATTGTCTCTATCATAGGTGTGCAAATACTACTAAAATTTAAGATGAACTTCTGGTAAAAACTTGCTATTCCATGAAATGATCTTACTTCTCCAATGTTCACAGGTGTAGGCCATTCAACTATTGCTCTAACCTTCTTAGGGTCCATCTTTAATCCTTCTGTGGATATCACAAACCCCAAATACACTAGTTCTTCCTTCATGAAACTACACTTCTTGATGTTTATCAACAAATTCTCTTCCCTTAGCCTTTGAAATACTTGTCTGATGTGATCCAAATGTCCTTCCTTAGTCTTATTGAAAATCAAAATATCATTCAGGTAAATAATGACAAACTTGCCCAATAATTTTTTCAAGACTTCATTCATTAGCCTCATAAATGTACTAGGTGAGTTAGTTAGTCCAAATGGCATGAACAACCATTCATACAATCCCTCATTTGTTTTGAAAGTAATCTTCTATTCATCTCCCTCTCTTATCTTGAATTGATGATATCCACTCTTTAGGTCTATCTTGGTGAAATACTTTGCTCCACTTAGATTGTCCATGATGTCATCCACCCTAGGCAATGGGAATATATACTTCACAATGATCTTATTGATAGCCCTTGAATATGTACACATCCTCCATTCTTCATCTTTCTTAGGTGCAAGTACAATTGGTATCGCACATGGGCTCATACTTTCTCTGATCAATCCTTTCTTTAGCAGTTCCTGTATCTATTTGTTTAGCTCTACATTCTCTGCCGGTGTCATCTGGTGTGTAGCTTTGTTTGGAAAAATAGCTCCTGGAATAAGATCTATATGATGATTGATACTCTGGATTGGTGGTAATCCATCAGGTACATTCTCTGATACAAGATCTTGGTACTCTATCAATAGTTAAGTGATTTACTTCTCTAGTGATTCTTCTTCTCTTGCGGTGATTCTCTCTGCATCTAGGGCTCTACACTTCCTTGGAATCAAAGCAAAACATAGGTTTTCATGTCTCAATCCATCCAATTTTTTTTTCCATCTACCAAATTGATTCTAGCTGTACCACATACTTCACTTTTAGGTTCATCTTCCAAAGGTGTCAAGGTGATTCTCTTTCCATTGGACATTATGGTATAGGTATTATTTCTCTCATAATGTATAAATTTCTTATCATACTGCCAAGGTCTACCCAACAACATATGACATACATCCATCGGCATAATATCACATAGTACTTCATCATGATATGACCCTATATGAAATTTGACTAGACATTGCTCACTTACTAGTATCTTGTGCTCATTTTGAATCTAGGCTATCTTATAAAGCTTCAGATGTTTTCTTCTTTTCAAATTCAACTTTTTCACCATTTCTTCAGAAACTAGGTTATCTGCGCTACCACTATCAATGATAACTTTGTAGCACTTACCTCATGCTTTGCATCTAGTTTGGAACAAGATTTTCCTCCACAACCCTTCCTTAGGTACTTCTTTCTCTTGGAACAATGCTCTCCTCATGAATAATGATTCTCCCTTCTCAGGACTTCCTCTAGAACTTAGTGATTCCATTGGTTCTTCCTCCACATATCCGGTTCTTACATGATTTTCAATCTTCTTACTTTCTTGGCGACACTCAAATGCTCTATGTCCTCCTCCACACTTAAAACATGTTTCTCTGAAAGTTATCTTGTCATATCCTTCCTCATCTCTCTGGTATCCATCATTGTGGTAAGAATTGTAGCCTCCTCTATTGTGGCATTAAGAATTTCCATCATCTCTCCCTTTATGGTATGAATTGGAATCCCTCTCTTCCTTGCAGTATGAATCTATGACCTTTTTTCACTCCGCATATGGTTTTTCTACTCCGGAATGCGACCTTCCTTTTTGAAATCTACCTCCTCTTCCTCTCTTCTTCTATTCATTTCTTTTGTTTAGCTTGTCATCAACCTTTAATGCAAACTGATATGCTTCCTCTACCAAATTCATCCTTACTAGACTCAACTCTCCATGAATGTTCATCCTTAGCCCATTGATATATCTTGCCACTTTCTCCTTTCTTGCTTCACTATGTCCAGTCCTAATGATGATCTTATGGAATTCCTCAGTGTATTCTTTCACAGTCTTTTCCTTCTATCTTAGGTTTTGCAATCTCTTCAATAGCTCCAACTCATAGTCCGTGGGTATAAACTGGTTTTTCAATTTTGTCACCATTCTATCCCATTTCACAGTATTCTCTTTACCTTTTATGTTCCTCTCCCATTGAAATTCCTTCCACCATATTGCAGCATGTCCTTTTAGTTTAGTCTTTGCAAATCTCATTCTCTCCGAGTCTTCAATTTCTTCATATTCAAAGTATTGTTCAATGTCATTTATCCAATCAATCAACTCTTCAGGGTTTAGGCCACCAATATAGTTTGAAATCTCCATTCTAGGTCACTTTCCTATTTTTGAAATAGCCTTCAACATCTTCATTTGATATGATTCTTCCTCTTCCGAGGTTTCTTCAGTTAGGTTTGCAACTTGAACTTCATCATCATCACTTTCATCATTGGGTCTAGGGTTTAAACATTTTCTTCTATCTTCTTCAACAACATCTAATCTCACTTTCATTGTTCACATCATTTCCATCATCGCATTCATCTTTCTAGCAAATTAACAGTAGTATGAATTCTCCTTGGTGACATCTCTTCCTAGGATTTGGTGCAATTGCCTCAAGTTGGCGATCTAGCTACATGGTTGCAACTGCCTCACAATCGGTGATTTGTTGACAAACACAAGTATGCTAGCCTCAAGTCGACAATCTGTCCACACAAAGGTCTTATATAATGCCTTTCTTAACTTCACTCTCCTCTCCCAAGGTCTGAAAACTCGCTTTGATACCACTTGGTGCAGTCAAGGATGGAGGGTCTAGGAATAGGACTATCTAGCCTTGCATCAGGAGTAGACATAATGAAAAATCAAAGAATTAGAATAACAATCCCACATGGGGGTATAGAGAATGATCAATTATTGACTGGCAACATGCCTTGCCTTCCAACTTACAGTTTATAGAATGATATGGCGTTAAGCCCATAAATACAATGTGGGATGAAGCCCTTATCTCTTATATCTTCCTACTTCTCTATCACTCTATCACTACTACCTAATGCAACTACACAATGCTTATATAAATATCAATTCCCAGCTCCAAAAAAGGTTTGCGTAAGCCTCAAGAGGTCCCAAACCCCAAAGTTGATGAAATGTGTGAAGGTTAGCCAAAACATATGGTTCTCCATTGATCCTTGGACAAACATGATGCAGATCAGAATAAAGGCTCCTCAATGAATGTGCATCCTTATGAAATGGTTTCCTAAGCTTTGTAAGTCACAGTATAGGTCCACACACTTGAAAAGCCAAGACTGGTCTATGAATGCTCTCTGTCTAATTACAATTGATATTTTCTTAGCGATATCTTCGTACTGGGATCTCCAAAACACTTGAATTCTAGATATGATGTAGATGTTGCAATGAAGATCATATATCCTGCTCTGTGAGCTCCGATGTTATAACGCGGTATAATGCGGTATGAAATATTGAGACTAGATTATGACAGTTAACTACTGAAATGTAAGAAAACATGAATGCAAATTCCAACATCTTCTCTAACATAATACAATTTCTTGAACTTTTTGTCCTTTTTGTCTTTATTGTCTCTGCTCTTCTTGTGTATGGCTCTATTTGGAAATCTTGAAGCATAGTGACCAATATTTCCACAACTGAAACATTTAAAAGGTAACATACCTTTGTACTTGTTAGTACTTTTCTTCAATTTCCTTGTAAAATTTGCTTCCAAATCCTTTGAACTATCACCATCTGGATCATCTTCTATCTTTGTAGCTTTGAAGGTTGTTTATATTTTCTCCTTTTCTTTTCCAAATTTCCTCATTTCAAATGCGGTCAAGGTGCCAAATAGTTGTTCTTTAGTGAATTTATTTGGATCATAAGCTTCCTCAGTGGTTGAGACCTTATCACTGTAGCTCTCTGGTAGGGTCATTAGAATCTTCTCCATTACATCTTCATCTGTCAGAGTACCACCTTGATTTTTGACTTTATTTATTGCAATGTCAACCCTTTGAAAATAGCTTGTAATGTCTTCACCTTCTTCCATTTTCAAGTTCTCATATCTGCACTTAGATGTTAGCTTCTTTGATAATTTGACTCCATCATTTCCTTCATAGATATCTTTCAACTTTTCCCAAACTTCATAAGCAGTGCCCAATGAAATAACTTTTGTCAGCTGAGTCTTACATAAAGCACTATAGATTGCATACCTTTCTTTTTCATTTTCTTCATAGGCAGAAATCTCATCTATAGAAGAAGGACCACTTTGTGGCTCAACATATTTGTCTCAACAACTTTCCAAGTCTTGTAAGCAAGAGAGATCAGGTAACCTCTCATTTTCACTTTCCAGAAACTGTAGTTAGATCCATCAAACATAGGGATTGTCAATTTGTGTGCCATCTGATCTACCTCAAGCAATTAAGCTCTTCTCTGAGGAACCAAAGCTCTGATACCAATTGTTGAAATGCACAAGAAAATTGAGAGGGGGGGTGAATCAGTTGTCACCAATCACATTCACAAATCTCAAACAATTATTAACTCCACATCCACTTTAATCTATTATTAAGTATGAGCATGAAGTGAAAATAACAGAAAGCAATGTCAACACAAGAAACACCAAATTTACGTGGAAAACCCAATAAGGGAAAAACCATAGTGAGGATTAACTCACAATATAAGAGTAATTGTAAAACCATTTACAAAGAGGCTCATTTCCAAAGGGCTCATTGCCCAAGATAGGACTCACTGTCCAGATAGGATTCACTATCCAAATGGGAGGCTCGCTACCTACAAATACAAAAAGATAGAAAGAAGAATGTTACACAGAGAGCACTATCTCAATTTAATAGAAGATCCACCACAACAACTTACACACATTCATGGCCTTGATCAAAGAATTGAAAACACCATCAGCTCACCGCTTTTAGGAGTCAAACACATTGAAGTTCTCGCTGCCTCAATTCACTTTCACACAATCTCTCACATCTATCTTGCTACTCACTTGTGGTGTACAATCCTTAACATCATGTCTTGTATTTATACCATATTCAATCTTAGAAACTTTCCCCAAGGTTGGCTACACACCCTTTATTTTACAAATTCAAATTAGGTTGGCAACTCAACATTCTCGCGGTGGATAAGAATGAGAGCGGACCAAACCAACACTTAACCAAGACCCAAAACAACATCTTGGATCAATCACACACTTCCTTAATTGATACTTATCCTTCCCATGATGTGTAAACACCAGGTCTACCAAACCTAATGAAAACACCAATGAACTTTGAAGTACACACTTCCACAACAAGAAGATAACATGTGGACCACATAACACCCTTCACCATGCACAAGAACAAATCTTAGATGCCTTTAGATTCATCTACATCTACTTCAACAACCTTCATACACATAGCACTTTCCATTAGTCCATGCGGATTTTACAAACACACACAATAACTCTGAAACTAGTCTTCCAAAGCACCAAACCATGAACACCTTTGACAGAACATAGATAACATCATTACAAGCCTTCTTCTAGATCTGCAAGGCCAAAAAAAAACCAGTGGAGGACTATGGAGCAAATACATTTCTCCCAATCCACAAACAAATAACTCTGCTAGACCAGTTTAGAAACCAGTGAACTCAACTTTCACTCTTCATCAGCCTAGAAGCTATAATCTAGGATATATCACCTAAGAATTCCCTTTAAAAACACTTTAGATCTGCACGAGCATAGGATCAACATAGAAGAAATGCGGAACAAATATCGAAGCACATTCTGAACACACACACACATCTGTCTTCACTATTTATTAATTTTCTCAAAAGCACTTGGTAACTCATCATATCAGCACACCTGCAACACCATAAAGATAGCTCCATGTACTCACAACATCTCAATAGTATCTCAACCATACATGCACCACTTGCAATCACTTGTTTCCTTTGTCTGCAACAACCTATACTGTGTTGACATCAATGACAACATTAATGACAACACCACCATACTCATTCATACTTGCAACAATGTTTCAAATGAAAAAAGGCAAGGCTCTTAGTCTAGATGGTTCCCTATTGAGTTCTTCCAGGAGTTTTGGGAGATTATCAAAGTGGATATCCTTGAGGTGGTGCAGGAGTCGCAATGCAATAAGCAAAGGCTTCGGGCTATGAACTCTACCTTCTTGGCTCTCATTCTGAAAATGGAAGGAGCTAATTGTCTAGACCAGTTCAGACCCATTGATCTCTACAATGTTTTTTACAAAATTATCACTAAATTGATTGCAGAAGAATTAAGCCTT
Source organism: Sequoia sempervirens (assembly GCA_007258455.2). NCBI lineage: Eukaryota > Viridiplantae > Streptophyta > Pinopsida > Cupressales > Cupressaceae > Sequoia > Sequoia sempervirens. The sequence goes on along the minus strand of VDFB02076809.1, from coordinate 88,170 downwards.
GGCTCAACTCTTTGATCTTATTTGAACAAGGTGGTTTCATTGCTGGCAAGAAAATCATTGATGGGATCATGATTGCTTTAGAGGTCATTCACTCTATGGTGACTTCGAAGGAGAAAGCCATGTTCATCAAACTTGATATGGCTAAGGCTTATGATAGATTATGATGGGAATTCTTATAAAAGGTTTTATAGGCTTTTGGGTTGGATAGGGGGTGGATTGAGTGGGTCATGAGTTGTGTTACTTCTTCATTTTCTGTCCTCATTAATGGGAACCTTCAGAGTTGTTTGGTGCTTCTAGGGTCCTTTGTTAGGGGGACCCTCTTTCTCCTTGTTTATTATTATGGCTAAGGGGTTGGGATGATTTATCAAGTTTTGCATTAGCCAAGGTTTGATTCAAGGTTGGAGCTAGGGTGGTAGGATGCATCCACATTCTCATTTGCAATTTATAAATGATACTACTTTGATGGGGATGGCCATAATTTAGGAGGCCATGAACTTAAGCAAAACTCTGGATATTTATTTGGATGTTTCTAGGAAAAATATCAATAAAGATAAGTCCTCAATATTCTTCTTTAACACTCCCTAGTTGATTTAGAACTGGATTGCTCGTATTCTTCAGTTTTAGATTGGCTCTCTCCCTTTTTCTTATCTTGGGATTCCTATCTCAGTGCGCTCTCAACTTAGAAATCTTTGGCAAGAGGTGTTGGATAAGTTTTGAAGGACAGTTAGTAATTAGATTTGTAGATGGCTCTCGACAGCTGGACATGTGGCTCTTTCGAAGTTTGTGGTGCATGCTCTTCCTATTTATAGATGTTTTGTATAGGTGGGCCCTAAGTGTTTTGTTAAGGAGTTTGATGCCTTAGCTCGTTAATTCCTGTAGGCTCTAGTAATTTTTCTTCTTCAAAATGAAGCCTTTTTAGATGGGATTCTGTGTGCAGTCTGAAGTAGGAGGGGGGTCTTGGGCTCAAGCCTGTTGGCTTAGTTGGCTAGGTCTTAGCTACAAAGTTATGTTAGCAGGGTGAAGCCACAATAGTGGTTTACAATTTGATGGAGGAAGGAAAATTGAGAAAAAATGACCCAATGGCAAAAAAATTGGTTTTAGGGGTTCAAATGAACCTACAAGTTTGTCCGAACCCAAAAGGGGTTTGCCCAAACTAGGGTTCGAGTGAACCCATTAATTACTGGGCCCATATTTCTCGCCCAAAAAAATAGAAGGAAATGCTTATTGAAGGGTGGTTCGCTCGAATCCCTAGGGGTTCGTACTAACCCCCCTTATTCCTCATTCTCCCCTTGAAACACAAAAAACCTAAATTTTTACGCTTCAAAGCTTAGGTTGAGGACAAAATGGAGGAATCTTCACAAACCCAACTGGAATCAGGTAGTCCTAGCAACGAGCTATCCAACAAATATAATTTTAATATGTTTTGGTTTTATTATGTATTTGTTTTTTTAGTTTTATTCAACATAGGGTTTTCATCGAAAATGAAGGTCTTTGTTCTACACATGTGAAAAAAAATAGATTATTAATTTTTTTTTTAAATATGAGTGCACCAGATATTGAAGTCCTTGACCCAACAAAAAAAATTGAATTTCGATATATACAAAAAAAGTTATGCATTATACGGTGGCGCTATGTCTGAATTGTAATTGGTTTGACTTCAAAACTTGATTAAAGAAAAAATATCCAATAAAAAAACATCTAACCTAGTGAAAGCACTGTATATCAAAGTTACAAATCTAAATTTGAAAGAATTAGAATTTTATCCTTCATGGAAAAAAAGTTATGCATTATATGGTGTGCGCCACTTTTTAAAAATGTTGTTTTATGAAAAAAACCAGTTTTCATGGGAGATGGAAAAAGAAGTGCAATCTGAAATTCCAAAATTTTTGAAAAAAATATTTTTAGAATCTACAGAGAAAATGTGACAAGACTCTAGTTTGCATCATTTTCAAATTCCTTACGGTTTAGCCACTATAGGTGCCTAAATGTGAAGATTTCGTTAAAAATAATAATTTCAGTGTCCAGTTTGGCCAAAAATTGTAAACCACTATTGTGGGATCACCCAACGTTGGTGTACTAGCTAGGATCAATACTGGGCTAGGATTCTCACTATTAAGTATCTCAGGGAGGGTGTGTTGATGATGTGCCTCGGTGTTTCCTTCTGGGGAAGGGTTCCATGATTTGGGAGACTCTCAAAAGAATGGTGAAGCTCCTTAAGTAGGGTCTCTTTTGGATCTGCAATAGTGGATTTGAGGCTCTCTTTTGGCATGATTTGTGGGATGAGCATCCCCCTATTTTGACCATGTATTGACCATGTATCGTCATCTAGAGCCCCTTTGTAATAATTTTCTAGAGGTTGGTTGGTGCAAAGTGCGAGAATTCAAGATGGTGTAGGCTCTGGGATAGGTGGAGGTGGTGTATTGGAAGACTTCATAGGAGTGGTCGCTAGGGGGCATTGACGAGGCTCATTTGGAGCTCGCTAGGATCTTGGCTGACAAACTTTGCAATTCCCTTTTTGAGAGGGATTCTTTGGCTTGGGGTCCTTCTCTAAAGGGTAAATTTATTGTGGCCTCAGGCTACCTTGAGCTGGATAGACAGGTGTTTGGGAATCTAAAGGTTCCTTGGTGGAAGTAGGTTTGGAGTAAATTTTCTTGGCCCAAATTCACAACTTTTTCTTATGGTTGGTTGTGTAGAATAGATGTATTACCTAGGATAATCTATAGAAGAGAGGTTTTCATGGCCCCTTTCTTTGTGTTCTTTGTAACAACAATGAGGAAAATTCCTCTCATCTCTTCTTCTTGTGTCCTTTTGCTCAGGAGATCTGACACTTCTGGAGGGGGGCTTGGAAGCATGCCTATGTTCATGCCACTTCTTTGGTGGAATTTTGGAACAACATGGATAGGCCTCATGCTCATTCACCTTTTCTCAAGTTTTCTTGGTTCCTTGGCCCTTCCCTAATTATTTGGTAGCTATGGTTGAAAAGAAACAAGCAAATTTTTTAGGGGGTGCAAATGGCTATGCTACAACTTTGGTATAAGATCCTCACCAGGGTTTATGAAACTATTTATGCGAAATGTGACATGGCTAATGATGTTGCTCTTGGTGACAAGGTGATCATAAAAAATTTGAACCTCGATGTTGGTGAGCCTTATTCCGCTAGTAGTAGGGTACCTTGATGTATTAAGCAAAACAATTCAACGTGAAGGTAAATGGACACCTCCTCCTCAAGGTGTTCTAAAGGTGAACATTGATGGTTCTTCTCGGGGGAATCCTAGCCATGTTGGGATTGGAGGTATTGGGTGTAATAGTGTTAGGGAAAGTGTGTTTTCTTCTCTTTTTATAAGGGGTAGCAGACTAACAATCTTATGGAGGCTTCAACTATCCTCTATGCTATGGAGAGAGGTTACTCCCTAGGTTGGAGGAAGATTATATGTGAATATGATTCACAAATTGTTGTAGATATGTTGACTGAGAAAAGGCCGGAGGGAGCTAGTTGGAAACTAGCTTTAGTGATTAGACAAATTTTGAGAATGTGCAATTCGTTGGAATACATCTCATTTTGTCATATTCCTAGAGAGTGGAACAAAGTGGCTGATTGTTTGTCCAAATGGGCTTCTAAGCAGGAGGATAGGTGGGATGTGGGAGATTGGAGCCTTTTTCCTTCGAATTATGTGAGGAATTTGGAAAAAGGTTATTTGGGAAGCCATGAATATGTAATGGTACTATTTTGGGATTCCCTTGTCTTCTTTTGGGTTTATATTCCTAATTTTATAATAAATTTGTACCCCTCTTTTATTAAAAAAAAGATGTAGATCTAGGTCTGATTGGCTCACCTTCATGGTTGAAAGTCAATATAAACACCTTGTTGATCTATATCTTAATGAAACCTTAGAAAAAAGGAGACAATGATTCTAGGTTCTTTACAAAAGACATAAACACCTCCTTTTCTCCCCTATTTTTCTTCATTTTATATTGGTGAACCTAACATTTTAACATCATAAACCTTCTAAAATATGAAGTGGTTCAACCATAGATCTAGTTTTTCATTACATTGTTTTGTATTGTTCATTTAGGGTTTCATCATAAAGGTACAAAAATTCAAAAATTCAAAAAAATAAATTTAAATCCCATATTGCATCATAGGTTGCATTAGGGTTTATTTCAATCATTTAGGTTAGATCTACATTCAAAATTGCTTTCAAAATTGTCATGTGTTGTTCAACCATTGTTACACATTTGCATTTGAATCAAATTATCTTAAATTGAGAAATTTTTGGAAAAATATTCACTTGAAAACCTATTTGCACACAAAAATAGAACTCTTAAATGGTCTAATAAACATTCAAACTTTTAGTTTTTAGATGCCCTATCAAGGAAATAGATGCCCTTGGGTGCCTTTGTCCTGCTACACTTGGATCAACAAAATTTTTCACAATTCTCTGTCTATGTGTCTTCAGTCTGTTTATGCTTGCAGATTTCTAGTTTGGAATTTCAAATTGTATATATTTAGGCATCTTTCATACAGCTCAAAAAAGTGAAAAAAATTACACTGTTTCAAAATTTGCATCAAAATCATCATTTTCACATATAGGCATCTTATAATAAATCAATTAAATTACATTTTAGATTTGGAAATTGCATTAAAAATTGTCAAAACATTTTCAACATTGTTGCACATTTGCATTTTGAACCTCATTGGCATAAATTGAGAAAATTTTGGAAACACATTTACTGTTAGACTTGTCTGCAACCAGAACCATAATCCTTGAGCAAAATCACACACAATAAGACCTTGAAGTTTGGGAAAACCTACCCAAGACATATACGCCCTCGAGTGCCTCTATCCTCCTACTTTTGGCTCAATTTTTTTTTGCATGTATATCTTTCTTTTTGTATTCTCTATTTTTTTTTGTTGTATGAATTTTGTTTCTAAGTATTTTACTATGGTTATTTGACAGTTTAGTGTTCATCTTGGGTACACTTAGTGTTTTGAAACTTGCATGAGCTTCACAACCTACTTTCCTATTGTCAATACTTTAGTAAGACATAGTTATAGACTTATGGCATCTTGCATTGTTGCTACATCTATTGTGAATCAGCCGAGTCTTCCAACTCTTTCATAGAAAGTGTTGTCAATACTCAACCGATTTTGGACTCTATCCCTAATATTACCATACCGATGACAACTTTAAAATCAACCAATTTATGGATGTTGAGACTATTGTTGCCCATGTTAGACAAAGATTTAGAAGGACTTCACGACTATGTGAGTACTGATTATCTAGTTGGCATATCAATCCATAAAATAGATAACATGAGAAAATTGATTAGTGATGCTCAAGGATTAGAGTTTTTGCGTAGCCTAGCCCATATAGTTGATGCTAATGTACCTACAATGGCTAGTTACGATCAAGATTTGGGACACACTCAAAGTCAAGGAGGAAATCAAGTCTCCCTCCCCACAACTATAGCCTCTATTCCCACATACATGAATCCAATTGTTGCTTCAATGATATAATAAAACATTGGCATAACTCCAACCTTAGGCCTTTCCACTAGAAATCCTTATGGTTTTGGGCTATCGCATGTTACACCTCAAATTTCATCCCCTCTCATAAATTTGCAACATAGTAGTCGTCCAAGTGCATACACAATCCCACCATATTCACCACATTCCTAAAACATGTCAACCAATGATCGATCATTAATCAACTTTTGCAAACTATAACCTCACTTCAATAACAAATCTCCACATTGAACCAAAACCAAAATGGACAACCATTGCAATATATAAAAAGAAGCCCATTGTCACTTGAAATCATGAAAACACTGATGCCAGAAAACATAGAGATGTATCTCGATTTGACATTGTATAATGGTAAAAGAGACCCTAGCAATCATATATTGGCATATATACTATCTTGTGTAATGACTTCATTTTTGAAGATAAACTCTTGGCTAAACTCTTTCCTAGGTCATTGAAAGAAATAGATTTAGAATGGTTTTGTTCATTATCGAATAACTTAATCCACTCTTTCAATGAGCTTATTGATGCCTTCCTCCAACATTTTCAAGTAAACATTGGACCTAACCTCACACCACCTGATTTGGTGTGATGCAAACAAAGGAAAAATGAAAATATAACAGACTTTATAGGGTGCTATCAGTTGCTTTATTCATAAATCAATCATACTCTCCTTGATGCAAATGTTCAAAGAGTATTCATTAAAAATTTGCAACCTAGAATAAGGGATAAGATCTTGTCGATGAAATATCCATCCTTTATACACTTGTGCATGTGTAATAACCCTAGCCCATGTTTGGAGGTTTTAACGATATAATCCAATAAGAGTTGACAATGTAAAGATGTTAAAATTTTATAGAATGGTACTTTGTAATATTCCTTTTAGAATTTATTATTATAGATAAGATATCAAATTATGCTAAAAAAGCAACTTTAATTACTAATTATGAGAGTAGGTTATGACTATATGAATAAGAGAGGATATTATGATAATTCCAATAATATTAAAGAGAAGTATTATGATAATTTGACAAAGAGAAGTATTCGCTAGTTCTAATTGATCACTCTAAAACCAAGTGATATAATATAACATAAACTATGGCATAAAATGGTTGTTGTTTTTGATGTGATCTTTCAATAACATACAGTTTGTTGATTGTGAGAATGATGCCTTTTTCATTGTCTCAGATGATCGAATTGTGCTCATGCAAATTCCAATTTAGGCTTTGTATCAAATATATACAATCATGACATGCATCCAAAATATAGGTTGATCGTGGCTCTTTGGAGCACTAAGATCTGTTGTGTAGATATATATAATTAATTCTCTAAAACTAATGCATGCACATGTATTGCTTAAGAGGTTAGACCTCTTTAGATTGTTGTTTCTGAAGTTATCTTTATATTCATGTAATGGTTGTGGAGCTTTAGAGAGCACTCACTCAGAGGTGTCAAATATATAATTTTTGCGTTCTTCAATGATGTTCCTTTACATGCTATACTTCTTTTATATGCTCTCATGCCTCTACGTTAAGGGTGGCATCCATTACTCACGTCCCTTGAAGTGAATCGATGCCTTCTTTAATATATTGTTTCCCTCAAAGTTTTTTATATTATTGTTGCATTAGTATCTTCTAACTATAACATTCGTTGTCTATCTTTAATCACTACAATTCTAAAGGAGTATGATAATGGGACACAATAGCCAAAGAATGGCAGTGGAAGGGAATGCCAGTAGGTTTAATATTGATAAGCTTCACACAGGATGGTTGTAGAGATAAAGCCCGAATATCATCTAATATGCTCTGATGGCAAACAAGGCAAGTGATTTGGCTATTAAAGAAACCAATATAATCTTTGACTGTAATCAATGCCCATATAGAGTCGAATTTATAAATTGAATCGCCTTGTAAATACTTCTGCGATGGGTTAGGATGACTAATCGCAAATGGTCTTCAATAGAGGTCCCAATAGTATCAACGACACTTAGCAAAGACATTAGAATGAGATTCAACATTGACTTGTCAAACCTCCATGTAAGTTGGCAGGGTCTAATGATTCCACACTCATACTTGCAAGGTAAAGTGCGGTAGTGAATAGATAGAATCGACTTTCCAGATAATGCTAATGTGCTTAATATTTAGATAAGTTTAAATCTTTATTTTAAACTTGAATGTAATCACCGAAGTGGGGTTATTTCACCCTCCCCTTCCTGGAAATTACTTACCCACAAGCAATTTTAGACCTTTATGTTGATACTAGGGTCTCAAATAAGTCTATAGAACATTCCAACACATATCCATTGCTTTATGTTGATGTCATTGGACTCGCAAAGTTTTTCACACTCTATCACATGATGAATCAATTTCATGTCATTCAATATATCGATCATATAAATTCCTAGGTCCCAAGGTTAGTAGCACCATCCAGTCAGAACATGATTTTGTTAATTACTGGTAAAGATGATCTCCTTACTTTCAAGAACTATTGAATCCCAAATGATTCCAAGATTCCAAGTCAGCGTTAGAAGTGAACCATCACATTAATGTTGTGCTACTTTAATTTTAATAATCTGCTTCTCATACTCAAACTTCCTCCATCTCTTCTGGAGTGCAAAGAAGTGTTCATTGTCTAAATTGAAGTAGATATCATTATTCATTCTTATATTTTGTCTTTTGAGTTATCTTCTCTATGTGGCTGAAGGATAATGCCATACTCAACTTTCCTTGAAATTGTGCTTCTCCTTATGAACTAGGAGATATCTCTTACATGCATGTGATGAAGTTTATACTTACATTGGTTTGTCCTCTTGCTTTAGTTTCCTCTTCCAAACTTTCATAGATTCTTTCTTCTACTTGCCAAGTATTTTTATCTTCTTGTTTTGTCTTAAAGGTCTTGTAATACGAATTTTGCAATGATGTGCTATATGTCCATAGTTGTTGCATTTATAGCATATAACCTTATAATTCATTGGAGGAATATATGTATTGTAGTTTGTACTTGCCCACCCACTAATATTTCTATTTTTGTTCCATCTATTGTTATATCTCACTTGTGTTCTACACTCTCTTTCCTTATGTCCAAAATGATTGGATGAGTAGCAATAGCCATAAAAGATACTCTTGAACCTATATGTATGCACTTGCCTCAAAGGAAAGAACATCTTGAAATTGTCCTTAGATAATAAGGCACAACTATTAGATGATTGAGTCATGTGTTTACAATATCATTGTATCCTGAAAGTATAGGCTTGTGGTTTATAACGAGTACCCACAATTGTAGTTAACCTTCAAAGTTTTTCAAATATTTTTTATGATCTTTAAAATTAATAAATTCACAAATATTTTATAAAAAAAATTTCATGATTGGATAATTCTGTCCATTATTATGAGGATTGTTCAGGTCCACCATGAGAATGCAATGATAGATGGTATGAGGAAAATTAATTGGATAGATCTTAATGCATGTGGGAAATATCAAAGGTTTCTCAAAGTTTCTCATCACAACCTAAGTGCACCCAAATACCTAGTGTACATTATTTTTTCATTTGGTCATGCTTGTTAGTGAAATCACAAGCATCATTTTTCCAAGCATATAATATATTTAGCCTAGATTATCAAATGACATCAAATTCAATGTGATATCTATACTTCCATGATTGTTTTATAATACACCTTGAAGACTGACATAAATTACTAACAAGACCATCAACAAATTAAAGTAAAACGTAAAAAAAATTATGAGTATGTATTTTAATAAAAGCATAATGTTCAAAATGTAAAATAAATATGAATATTTATTTTAATAAGAACATAATGTTAAAATAACCTTAATGAAGATTTCTTGGAAACATATAGAGAAATACTATGACTGTCAACCTAAAGGAAGTTTAACACCCAAACAACAATATATGTACACATGTCAATCTCTCCAACTTGTCCACCCCATGTTTTGTATACATGTTTAAATTGGAATTTAAATATTAAAGCAAACAAGAAAGAAAGACAATAACCTTAATGAATATTTCTTGGAAACATATAGAGAAATACTATGATTGTCAACCTAAAGGAAGGTTAACACCCAAACAACAACATATGTACACATCAATCTCTCCACCTTGTCCACCCCATGTTTTGTATACATGTTTAAATTGGAATTTAAATATTAAAGCAAACAAGAAATGAAGATTTCTTGGAAACATATAGAGAAATACTATGATTGTCAACCTAAAGGAAGGTTAACACCCAAACAACAACATATGTACGCATCAATCTCTCCACCTTGTCCACCCCATGTTTTGTATACATGTTTAAATTGGAATTTAAATATTAAAGCAAACAAGAAAGAAAGACAATAAACAACATCTACCCCCACCAAAATATTTCTACCAAAATGAGAGATTTCAAACATACCATAGACATCTATTAGAGCACAAGGAAATGTTTTTTAAGGATTTTTAAAAGTATTTTGAAAAGATGAGAGTTGCATAGATAGCCGAGTCACACAAAGACAACAAAATAGAATGTGTTGCTTCACTAAAATTTGTTATGTAATAACAATCACCATGTCTTTGGAGCTACACAATACATCAAATAACAACACATACCTGATAGAAACCCTAAATAATGAGCACTAATATCCATATGTAGCCTAAAATTGATCTTTGAAGGAGAACTTGGAAACATACAAATATGTTATGTCCTTCACCAAGAGTCTACTCCATGAACCAAGCATGCCAATAATCACAAATGAAAACATTTATTGTTTTAATTCATTTTTTATGTGGTTTATGATTGTTGGAGAGGGAACAAACAAGACGCAAATTTTTGCTACACATAATTTGTGAATGGTCAAAGCATGTTAAAAGGTTTAATTTAAAATTTCAATAAGAACATAAAAAATTGTTTTAATTTTCACCTCACATGATTCCTAAGCTCCCTTGGAAAAAAATTGATAAGGCCAATATTTTTTGGCAACCCTTATTTAACATATTTAAAAATCTATTTAAATAATAAGATTGATAACTCTTTCAATTATTTCTATTGAAATAGTTTTTAAATGAAAACTAATATCATAAGTGATAAATATTATTGCACTCCTTTTTGAGCATTTTGTCAAATAGTTAGTGTACCTTGTGTATTCTTTCACATTTTGCATACGTTCCACCAAGACATTATGCTTTTATGGATGTACATGCCTTGTTTAAAAGCTCTAATTCTGTCACAAACTAAAACAACATTGGTGAAGGTTATGCAGATTGGATTTACACTTGTCTATTGCATTTGATCCTAGAGGGGAGAAAACATTAGGAAAAGCTTCAATTTTTGCCACATGGTCAATGTATTTCAGTTTTATTTTAAAATTTAAACTGAAAAACATTAGAAACTATTTTAAGTATTCAAATGAGGAGATATCTGGGCACAATCTTTTTGCCTATAGAAAAAGGGAAAGCCCCACATTTTTGACAACCCTTATTTAACATATTTAAAAATTTGTTTAAATGAAAAACATTAAAAACTTTGTTGAAATATTTCTGTTGGGACAGGCTTTAACCAAAACATAAGTTCCTCACAACTAAATAATTTCTGTCTACTATTCTTCGAATGGGTGTTTTGCAGGAGAACAGGGGAGGCTGCTCTGCGTCTCCTCATCCACAAGAATCTCTACCACATCAGACTCTACATTACAAACACCATTACCAGTTCATAAGCAACCACCTCCCTAGTCCACTTATCCACCATATGAACAGTCAGATCCTTGAATAAGGTTAAGCTGCATATTGAAGACTTTCAGTAGGGAATAGAAAGAAATATAGGTTTATGGAGCTCTGAAAGGCTTGGAGATAATTATAGAGCACTAAAATCCAATATATAGTGCTGTAGAAGTGTTGTAAATGGAAATAAAGGCTCAGAGAGTGCAAGAGCTTTTTAGATGGCTAGTTTTTGCAAACAGTTTCAAATAAAGTTTTTTCAACTAAGGGCCATTAGTATTAAAAAGGTACTACGCTGCCACGTTGAAGGCATTAGATTGCAGGACACATTTCAATATGATTTGCCCCCTGTTCTTAAATGATAAGAATTGATTATTTTTGTTTGAAGCTCTTTTTTTTTTTAAAGTTTTAATGTCTCAGATTTTTCAATTTGCGTAAGAAAAACAGAAAAAAAGTTATAATTTAATTTTATATTTTCAATAATTTAATTTTATATTTTCAATAATTTAATTTTATATTTTCAATATTTTATTTTTACATAACTTTTAAAAAAATTGAATAAGTGATGTAATTATATGAAGATTTTTATCATTAATGCTTAAGATCATATTTTATGATCACATCTTTTTCAGGCTTGAGTAATAAAAGAACTTGATCACATTTACAATTTTTACTTGAAAACAAAGTTTTTCTAACAAAGTTTTTAAAAATTAATTTAGTTAAATTACTGTTATTCAATTTATAATCAGACATAATTTTTTCTTAAATTTTAAAATTCCAACTATCTGAAATTCAGAAAAAACATAAAATAAACATTAACGTTAAAAAACCAAAATAATTGTTCTCTATAATTTCTTATAGACTAATATACACCAGTTATAACATAAGTATCCCTTCTTTTGTGGAAGGACTAACAAGGAACCCTGTGTCCATATAATGGGACCTGTAATTAATGGCGCAACTTTATACAATTCTGAAACAAAATATTTATTAGAAATGAGCTCATAATGTACATAAACAGGATTTTACAAGGAAGCGAAATAGTAATAGCTAGCTATACAACATTTTAATAAGCTACCTTGAAAATCAAAAGTCATAAGCTGGAATTTACACTCTCCCAACTATACAGAGAACTTTGGCTTTGCAAATCCGTGCTCCCCTGCTGAGGACAGTCACACATACCCAATTGGCTTTGCAAATCCGTGCTCCCCTGCTGAGGACAGTTACGAATACCCAACAGCCCAGTAGCCTTGTACGAATTCAATAACCATTCATCATTCTCTACACTGAACACATTTTTACATTCCTCTTGAAACTCTGTACAATCCATTACATAGGCTGCTTCGCACAGCAAATCAGAGCTTTTGTGCTCATCTCCAACCCAATTGGAAAGATTGAGATCTGGATTCGAAGCTGGTGTAGATTGGAACTCAGGTTTCAGCTCCAGTACCGTCTCCAAATATTCAACATAATCCTCTGTCGATGCATCCACACCCTTGATCAAACCTGGGGCTACGCTTTCCTTTGAATTTGGACCATTATCTGTATTTGTTGGCGGAAAACTTGCTTCAACCTCTGTCAGACTCTCCTTTGAAATTAGAGCATTGCCTAAATTGGGTGGCGGCTCTGTTCTGGGAAAATTGAGCTTGGCTTTGGCGCCTCTGATCTTAAAAGCTTTTCGATCATAAGCCCTGGCTGCATCCTCCAAAGTACTAAAAGTGCCAAGCCACACTTTAATTCCCTTGATCGGGTCTCTAATCTCCGCAGCCCATTTTCCCCAGGGGCGTTTCTTTATGCCTCTGTATCCATGCTGCTCACTACACTTCTTCTTCTTATTTACCCCCCTCAGAATTTCCAGTTCATCGCCAACGCTTCCTTTGGGGTATGATATATTGTCCGAATTGGCCCACAAATCCTTAGCATTGGCTCTTCTTCTCCAAGAAGAGGAGGGAGGTTTAAACTGAGAGATAATAGCTCCTTCACTCATTTTATCACATCCGATGAAAATGTTTTGACAGAACAAGGATGCATTGATTAAGTAGCAATACTAACAGATACAAAATATATATATATACAGCGGGTGGTTCCGTGCGCAATTAGTTTCAGAAACTGCAGTCATTGTATAGGCAGTTTCAAAAAATAGAATGACCTAAAGCTGCGCAATTTCTCTGTCAGGAATATTGTACGTGACGTGCAATGCACTCCAAACTCTATGGATTCAATCTGCACTTTTCACGTTTGGAAATTTGGGCTTTAAACTCATTGCACTGAGCACGTTGAATCTCTTTGAGCATATCTTTACCTTTCACGAAGACGCAACTTGTAAATCCACATCACAACTCTTGCGCTTATCCGCTGAATGAGCGGATGGCTATAAAGCAATGCCTCAACGGGCCTGGCTTAACCAGCACACTCCAAGCGTTGACCTGCTTAGGTGGCTGGTGTGGGCCCCTCTAAACCCGTCCGTTTGCCGTTACTCGTGCAAAGTTTAATTTTTGAAATTGTTTCTCCCGCCCTTACTCCATATGCAGACTTCGACCCGAACAATTTTTATTTGCGCCGTACTCCCGGCTTGTGCCAAAATGGGAGCTCTGGAACAGGGTATTGACATCCATCGAAACGTAATGCAAGCTCGATTATTGTCAGAGATAGTGCAGTTGGAAATGCTCTGGTAAACGTGTATGCAAAAATGTGGAAGCATAGGAAAGGCACATGAACTGTTTGATCAGATACCTCAAACAAATGTGGTCTCATCGAATGCTATGCTTGCGGGATATGCACAAAATGCCTTCTGTTGAAAAGGATTTTGAAGCTTTCAACAAAATGCGATTGGCAGATGTAAAGTCAGAGTTCGCAAAATCTGCCAGCATACTCACAACCTGTGCAAAATGGGAGCTTTGGAACAGGGTATGGGCATTCATCACACAATGAGCGATAGATAAATTTTGCAGATGTTGTAGTTGTAACTGCCCTGGCAGACATGTATGCAAAATGTGTAAACATAGATAACGCATGTGAACTGTTTGATGGAATGCCTTCAAGAAATTTGTTTTCATGGAATGACCTGATTGTAGGATATCCAAAATGTGGAAGCATAAACAGGGCACCTGAACTATTTGATAGACTGCCTCAAAGGCCTGATTGCAATATATTAAAAAAAGGGTTTGTTGAAAAGGCTTTAGAAACTTCCAACCAAATGCATTTGGCAGGTGTACAACCAGACTCTACAACCATTGCCAGCATCCTCCCAGGCTATGCCAAATGGGAGCTTTGGAACAGGGTGTGGACATCCATCGAAGTATAAAGGGTAGAGGAATTTTGTCAGGGGTAGTTGCAACTGCTATCGTAGACATGTATGCAAAATGTAGTTACATATTCTAAAATTTATATATTCAATTTTTAAAGTAATTTTTATATCTTTAGTAATTGTAGCTACAATTTATCTTATAAATTAATGAAGATATTTGAGATCGAGTTGAGGAAGGTTTAGATGAGATATATCTTTAAATTGAAACTATGTTCAAACTAGAGTTCTCAATGTGGTTGTTGTGTGAATATATCCTTTTATGTTTGTGAATTCATGAATCTCATGGTCCCATGTCTAAATTGGGATCCATGTGTATGAGTTTGATCTATTGTAGCACAATATGCATGTGATCTAGTGACAAGGAAGACTCTATGGACTAAATTGTTCATCATCCTTTAGGTCTCAATAGAGTTGTATGGTTGTCATTTTACAGAGAGAATAGCTCCATGATCATTCATGCATGAAGTAACATATTAATTGTTATTTTGGTGAATCAAATGTCCAAATGATGGTTATCCTAGTAGAGATGGGGTATTTTCTATCTCAATTACAAGTTGAATAGCATGTAGTCACAATGAGGTGCTGCCTTGATTATCAAGGTTTTCTTAGGCTAGTTGCTATCTTAGTTTAAAGTTGGTTAGAATTGCTTTGGTATAGCAAGGTGCTACATTGTGATCAAGGTATTTCTTTGTTGGCATGTAAGTGGTTGTAGCCCCCCAAACTATGTTGAATGTAACTATGACTCAAATGTTTAGAGACGTGTGTGTCTATATGTATGCATGCTTGTGCATGTGTCAATTGGTCAATCTAGTGATATTGAGTTCTAGATTGATGGAGTGGTGGATGCCATAATTTTCCTAGATTAATTATGTGGTGTATTCTATGGTTTTCTTGGATTGATTCTAGAAATTAGATACAAAATTGCTTAGCTGGTAGAATCCTTGCACCAATCAAAGGGGTTAAAAATCTTTGAATGGCCACACACCTCAACAACACCCATATGAAGTTGAATACCTTAGTGTAATGGTGGATAGGAGGAAAAGTAGGCATGATGCTTGGGTTGGCCTCCAAAAAAAGTACTCCGCACTTTAATAATTTAAATTGGTAACACATGTTCCTCCATTCTATGAATTAATGAATAAATCTAGTTGTAATATAGATGAATGAATATTCTAGATTCATGAACCTAATTGCAATTATATTTGATTATTGTAATGGACTTTGTGATCTTAGTTCACCAAACATGTCTATATGTATATAGGAGAAAGGGGTAAGATAGGAATTGAATACTTTTGCATTAGTTGCATTCTTAGTGAATGCTAGTGAAGACTAAATTCCATATGCCACATCTAATGTTTATTTACAATCCTTAATCACAACTACATTGAAAATCAAGTGAGTTCTTGTACTTGATTCATGCCTAAATTTTATAGTTGGATCTATTCATTTCATCATGTCCAAAGACTTATGCATTGTGGCTAACAATTTTGTTTAGTTGATTTTAAAACAAAGTGTTATCATAAGCATACATGTTTCTATTCAATGAAGGCAAGGGAAATACTTCTTTGGAAAGAATTTAGAATAATGAACTTTAAGAGATGGATTTGTTCTTGACAATTTATTTATATGGCTTCTTCCTTAGAGTTTATTAGGACCCATCCCACTTTTAGGTTCCTTTTTTTCTCATTCCAATATTATCCAAGTCTAAAATTTGTTAGTTTCCTTAGCAACATTTAGTCTCTTATTTCATGTTGAATGAGAAGTATTTCTTTTGCAATTGATTTTAGTATTTCATTTTTCATTTTGTTGGGTTCTCTCTACTCCCAACACCCTTGCTCTTATTCCTTCCATCTTAGATCTTAGTAACTCATCTATGAACTATGGTTATCCTTCTTCTACCATATTCTCTCTTCTTCTTCCTCATGGTTGAAGTTAAACCAATGAAACCACAATGATAAACAAGTATTTCCTATTGATATACTACAAAAGACTAACTTTTGGACTTTAGTTTTCTTACTACTTGCATTAATAAAGTAGCTACATGATCAATCCCTAATCAATCTCAAAATTAAACCTAAAATTTTATCCTTGATGGCCCATTAGGCCCATAGTTTTAAATTATGCTTTGATACCATATAGTGTTAGAGTTATCATACATTAGCTAATAATTAATTATTCTTTAATTGATTATTAGTCTCATTTATTCTTTGCACTTAAGCTAAACTTATGATTGCTTTATTAATTGAGTTAATATTAGATCATTATGTCACATCTCATGTGATGTTGACACTTGTCATGATCTGATCCATTTCTCATTTAGGGATTTTCTCTTATAAGCATTTAACCCTCACTATAATTACTCTCAGATATAATCTGGAGCTTTCATATCTTATTGAAAGTCTCTTTTGTAGCTTTTTCTTGTTGATGAATATTGCATATATTGTTTGCAGATCTCTTGCGTGGAAGGTGTCTTTGTTTGTTGTTTGATCTTGTGGCTCATGGTTTTGTGCTTGTTTCACAATTCTAACATGGTATCAAAGCGTGGATTCAACGAACCCCTTCTCGATTTATGAAGTTTTTTTTCCTCAACAAGGGTTGCAGGCTTCAGATCTGAATCCCCTTTGCTTTTTTTGCAAATTTTGGAGGTGGGCATTTTTTGAAGCTTTTTGTGTGAAAAGGACCTCGTCGTTGGATCTAGAGCTATCGAGAAAGTCAAATTTGGCTTTTGTTTCACCTGATTTCGATTCCTGACACTAAATCTACAAGGTTTTGAAGCAGTTACTCTTTTTCTGGATCCAGAGGGTACCTGTATATTTGGTGCATTTTGGCATGAAACGAATGTCACCATTGTGCTTAGAAGGCCTAAAAACCTTAATATTCCCTGTCAAATCATCAAAATTTGAGCAATTGACCTTTGAGGCAAAAAAATTTGCCTATACGACCATCTACACGTTGATCAAGAATTTTTTTCTTATAGGCCTTGACAATTTTTAAAATTTTTTTTGTTAGAAAATTAAAAAAAATATTGTAATTTTTTTTTGTTTTAAAAAAAAAATGTCTTTTAAAGGCTTACGTGGGCCCTTCATATAGGGTACCCACAGGTACCTACGTACGCAGGCCAGTGGGCCCTATACCACCTGCTTGTGTCACTGTCGACATTCCACACCGGCTGATGGTGACTCCCAGCCATCCACCGATGACTTTCAAAAAATTGATGATATTTTAATTTTGCAGCGCTCATTCAAAATCGACAGTGACAAATTTAACGGTGGGGAATCTTCTTGATTCCACATAATCTTTGTTGAATATTCCTTCCAGCCTCAAAATATTCCATCGCCAAATTTTTTGTAGGGGGCTAAATTTTTTTTTGGGTGGCTAGAGAATATTCCTAGAATATTCTGTTGACGTCAGCAGTACAGATTGCTGTATGGCCCTCTTTGACCCCCTTTGTGCCTTGAAAGGGGTGTTTTATTCTTTTGGCCATAACTAAGGCATACACTATCATTTTTTGGCAAACGAGATATCGTCAAAAGGTTGGTTCCGCCAACTTTCTAGTGGTGTGGGTCTCATCACTTTGTTTTGTTGTTGGTGCATTTTACAACCTGTTGAAGTCAAAGGAGCTATTTTTAGTCCTGAGCTTGTAAATTTTGACAAGTTTCTCCATTTTTCATGACCTTAGTGGCATTGGAACTGTCTTTCAGAGCTCCTCAGTTATATCCATGCAATTTTTCTAGATTGTTCTCCAGATATATTTTATTCAGATTTTGGTGTTTTTGCACTCTAGTGAATTACTTGGATGTTTTAGCTTTTGGGAACTTCTTGTTTGTGTGGGCTGCTTCATTTTTAGCTGTTCATCATGTATTTCCAGTCTTGCATCTTTTTATGATATTTTGAGCTTCCATTGTAAGCACTTATGATTTTCTAAATGCATTGAGATAAAGTCCTATGTATTGCACCTGTATTATGGGATCGTGCACATCACTTTGTGACTTATTGTACTCACACTATGGTATAAAGTGCATGGGGGTTGATGTTTTCCTTTTTTTTTTTTTTCCTTCGTACCTTTCTCATGCGTGTGTGCCTTGGTTTGTGCATGCTTTATATCTACTTGTACTTTCATGTCTGCACATTTAGATGTTCTTGGTTCTTTATCATGCACTACATTCAACCATCCAGTTTTAGTGTACCTGTCACGCCTCTCCTTTTTTAGCATTATGGGGAGATTTCTACTATTGGTGATAATGCTTTCTTGGTTTCGCATTGGAGTGAGCTATGCATACAATATTTGTTCCTATGTACTAGGTAGATGTTGCAGTGGGTTACCCATTCATTTCATTGAGATGAAGCACTTACCATATGGACACTCTTGCATTCCTATTTTTGGAGGCGACCTTCCATTTTCACTTGATTAGTTCTTCAAACTATTGGTACTTGTGCCATATGTATCTTTTAGTTATTGATGTTTGCCTTGGTTTTCCATCAAATTTAAGTAGTGTCATTGGGGACACTCATACAAATTCTTGTCTTCTTAATCTTGATCATCATATGTTTTAGCAGAGGTTCTTCTTTCAACATTTCAATAGTCATTCTATGATAGTGTTTGTAGCGTCTTCATGCTTTAGTGGTGTTCTACATGTTCCTCTTTTTTGGGACTTTGTCTTGTTTGGAGGCTTCTTCAGTCCTTCACTTGGCTTTCATCTCTTTTTGGAGTGCAGTTTTTCCCATGAGATTTTCTCTATTTCTCCACATTATAGAGATCTTTTATTTGTACATGGGTACCTTCATGGCCTTGTTTGTTGGGACCCATCATGCATTATTTTTAGGGTTTTTAGCTACTCCCTAAGTTCATCTTAAGGGGGCATGTTAGAGTTATCATACATTAGCTAATAATTAATTAATCTTTAATTGATTATAGTCTAATTTATTCTTTGCACTTAAGCTAAACTTAGGATTACTTTATTAATTGAGTTAATATTATATCATTATGTCACATCTCATGTGATGTTGACACTTGTCATGATCTGATCTATTTCTCATTTAGGGCTTTGCTCTTATAAGCATTCAACCCTCATTGTAATTACTCAGATATTATCTGGAGCTTTCATATATTCTTGAAAGTCTCTTTTGTAGCTTTTTCTTGTTGATGAATATTGCATATATTGTTTGCAGATCTCTTATGTGGAAGGTGTCTTTGTTTGTTGATTGATCTCATGGCTCGTTGTTTTGTGCTTGTTTCACAATTCTAACATATAAGACAACCCAATGGACTTGGAAAAAAAAGACTATTTATTTAATTGAACTTCTTAAGTATTTTCCTACACTATATACAAGAATATAGTCTTACAAAATCAATAAATCCCTATCAAAAGACCCATAAATTCTCTCATATCAACATACTTGGATTCTTGGGTTTGATAATAACATTGAGCTTAGGTATTCATGCCTAGGTCTTAAAAAGCCCTTATTTTATCTAAACATAGGACTTGAAATCTAAGAAATGGGCCTTAAGACACGATTTAATACATGTTGAACTATCAAATTTTAATAGAATTGGTATGGGAACACATGGCCTACTCTAATTGGTACATTCTCACATTCTTGAAATCCCAAGCATATTTGACATACTTTAATTTTAAGTTTAATATTTGAAATCTTAAATTTCTTATGGTTAAATTTGATAGAAACACATGGCATGCACTAATTGTTATGTTCTTGATTCTCAATGTCTTAGGCACAAACATATTATCAATCCTAATTTATCTGGGAGCTTGGCTTTGAAACTTAAAGGATTTATCTCTAGGTTTTGTCGACTTAAGAAGCCAACTAAATTTGATTATATTGTGCACTCAAGTCTGAACTTACTAAAAATTAACTTCCAATCCTAATTTATCTATGAACACATATATGGGTGATCCCACAATAATGGTTTACAATTTTTGGCCAAACTGGACATTGAAATTATTATTTTTAACTAAATCTTCACATTCAGGCACCTATAGCTGCTAAACTGTGAGGAATTTGAAGATGATGCAAACTAGAGTCTCGTCACATTTTTTCTGAAGATTCTAAAAATATTTTTTTCAAAATTTTTGGAATTAGATTGCACTTCTTTTTCCATCTCCCACGAAAACTAGTTTTTCTTAGAAAACAACATTTTTAAAAAGTGACGCACACCATATAACGCATAACTTTTTTCCCGTGAAGGATAAAATTATAATTCTTTTGAATTTAGATTTGTAACTCAGATATCTAGTGCTTCCACTTGGTTAGATAGTTTTTTATTGAATATTTTTTCTTTAATCAAGTTTCAAAGTCAAACCAATTATAGTTTAGACATAGCATGGCCGTATAACGCGTAACTTTTTTTGTATATATCAAAATTCAATTTTCTTTTGGTTGGATCAAGGACTTCAATATCTGGTGCACTAATATTTTTTAATTTTTTTTTGATAATCTACTATTTTTCCACATGTGCAGAACAAAGACCTTCATTTTTGGTGAAAAACCTATATTTAATAAAACTAAAAAAAAATACATAATAAAACCAAAACATATCAAAATTATATTCGTTGGATAGCTCGTTCTGAGGACTACCTGATTCTAGTTGGATTTGTGAAGTATTTCGCCATTTTCATGTTCAAACTGAGCTTTGAAGTGAAAAAATTTAGGTTTTTTTTGTGTCTCAGGGGGTGATGAGAGATAAGGGGGGTTCGCTCGAACCCCTTGCCAATGCATTTTTTTTTTGGCACCCAAGATTCAAAGGGGTTTTCTCGAACCTTGGTTTGAGTGAACCCCTTATGGGTTCAGTCGAACCAGTAGGTTCGTACGAACCCCTAAAATCACATTTTTTGCCTTGGAGTCATTTTTTGTGAGTTTTCCTTCCTCACTTGAATTGTAAACCACTATTGTGGCTTCACCCATATGTGAAGATTCACTCTTGAACATAAGTGGATATAGATTTAGTTGGGGCATCAATAGTTAGAAAATCCACTAGAACTTGCCACAAATGTGGGAACTTCATAAATTTTGACATGCATAGGCCCTTAGTTCCAAATATATTATGACATCATGAAAAATAACATAATATGGACATAAGAAACCTTGAAAATTTTAACTTAGTAGAGCACTCAATTTCAATCTTGACATATGGTTATATTTAAAATTTCCTACAAATGTGGGTATTTATAAATTTGATTTTACTCAAGATCTCAGGTTTACATTTGAAACTTCTTTATTGACCAAACAACTCCTCATAATGCATCTCCCTATAAAATTTCAACCCAAACTTTCAAGCCAAAGGTTATGAGTGTTATAAGCCCTTGCACCAAGTGGTTGTGCCAACTTTGGATCATGTCATGATTATAGGATATATTTTGACTCATTTGGTGTTATCTTTTGTAGTCTTGAAGTTCTCTATAAATTGATTTCAACATGAAGGTTGAGGAAGTTGTCTGGTTCAAAGTGTGTGTGTGTGTGTGTATCTATATATATGTTTGTAAGGCTTGAATGCTAGCACATGTATGAAGGCATGGGCGAATATCAAACTATTTAATGCATTGTAACATCATGCACTCTTGTAGTAATTTTTTTGTATATTGTAAAAGAATATTATTGTATTGTGTTTGGATTTATATATTGTTTCTTGGTTCAGTAGTTTGTCAATTGTTAGGATTATATCAAGTCACTTGGATGAAATTATAGCACTCTTGTAGACTAGTTACAAGCCAAATACAATCTTTCTTCTAATCTCGCTTCAACTTACAATCACTACCTTTCATCTCAATCCTTTTCACATACTATTTTAGGAAAAAGATCTTCTATAAGTGATTTCAATTTTTTGGTTGGCTTGCTTTTGAACATATTCCTAAGGGAAAGATTAAGTAATTTAGACGCAAAAATCAACACATGCATGTTTGTTGGATATAGGGAGAAATCCAATGCATATTGACTACTAAATGTCTCTACAAACAAAATTGTAGTTAATAGAGATGTAAATGAGAAAATATTAAATACCATTTTTTAGTTGATGTTAAATTTACATATATTAGAGTATGGATAACTAATTTGATTCTAAAACAAGTGTTGGCATTGAAATAAAATAGGGAAAATTAGAGGGTGCAAATGTGAAGGGTGATTTGGTGGAGGAAAGAGTGAAAATTCTTAGTCTTCATGACAAAATTTGAGATTGGTGGAGAAGATATTGATATGCAGTCTTCATAGCAAGATTAGGTTGGCCCAAAAATAGACCAAAATGGTACTTTACCATAATGAAGGATGTTTGGGAAGATTAATTGCCAAACACAATGGAAGGTTGGTCCGTGTACTCAAGGAAACAAATTGTGCAAGGCGTTGAGCAGGTAAGTTTTTCTCTAATTCTATTTTTTTCTAATTATTTGGACCCAACACATTTGAATAGGCCAAAGAAATTTTGAATAGGAAGCTTCCATGAAAGTGGAATATGATTTCTTAATGGAAATAAGACTTGAGTGTTGTCAATATGATCCCCAAAGGAGAAATCCTCTAGCTTTAAATGGGTTTATAAAGTCAACTGTAAATCAAATAATTGTTGTCAAAGTCATGCCTACTAATTATGTTAAGTTCATAATACTCAAGAGGGTTTCCTAGGTAGAGTAAAGAAAGGATCTAATAATATGTGGTAAAAATATGTGATAAGATCCACACATATAATAATAGAAATAATATAATGTAGAAGATAGATCTGACACAATGCAATAGATGTTTGTGGGCCAAGACACCCAAATATCTAATATATGTAGAAATAGAGTAAACCCTTGATGTAGGGTAACACGATACAATACTCCTTATGGAAGAATCCACTCCATGCTATATCTCCAAGAGATCCCAAATACAATATCATACTTGAAACACCTTACAAAGATAATCATCTTCCTTTATATAGATGTCCTTTTAATAATACAATAGAAGGGTAAACTTGATGGACTACTCATCACCTAATATATTGAATTACATAAGGTATGTGTGCCAAATGTCGGCACCTCCATCCACCTAAATACTTTAAATTATCATATCCCTAGGCACATAATAATTTGATGCATTGTAAGCGCCTTAATTTCTCTCCTAATTCTCCATAATTTCTTCCACAAATGACCCAATATTAATGGAAATGGTGTAAAATAGTTTATACAATACAAAATGTTTATTTAAAATAAACTATGTCAACATAAAATGTTTTAAAACAAAAACATAAACATATACAATAATTTTGTATAAGTCACACAACCAAAAACATTTTATTTAAAAACATGAAAATCATCCAACTACATAGACATTAAAACATGTCAAGAGATGGCGAAAAACTTGTTTATAGTGTCATTCAAAAATTTACAAGGCAAGGTTACAAAGGAAAAAATTTAAAATATTCACCAACACTACATATTACCAAAGTAATGCTCAAATGCACCTAACAACTTAGTAGCTCCACCCCATCCAGACTATCAATCAAATAATTATATCTTTTAGAGAGAAAAAAAACCCATCAAACTTATCATATATCATAGCCAGGTTACCCAACACATTGTGAAAGGTTTACAACAAATTCACCTCCAGTAAACGTGTAGAAATAACCATTTTCTTACCCTCTCAACTAGTTCATGACAACACCAAGGAAACTCCATCAAAAGCTTGCAGATTTTTGTTGTTGCATTTATAATGGGAGTAATATTCATAGTAGGACAACAAAGTTGAAGCTTCTTACAATCCCATTTGATCCCTCACTTGAGATTTCAATAAACACAACAAGATATAGTGTAGCTATAACATTGGACTTAACACATTAGAATAAACAGCTAAATTAAGTATGTTATAAGTCAAAATAAATATGAATACATAAATTTAGAACATATAAATATGGTTAATCATATGAGGATAAACAAAAATATTGTACAACATAGCAACTATAAATAAGTATCTCGATTAGTTTCTTGGACCATGATTTAAGTACACAATTAAACTTAAAGATCCATACCTTGTTCTATCCCAAGATACATACAAAATACTAACATGATATCCTCACTTTCTCTAGAGATTTTTGAATATAATATAAAATAATTTTAAATAAAAAAATAGCCAATAAGAACCCATTTTCCATATTACATTCTATCTCTTAGAACATCCTTTGTCACATAGGTTCTATAAAAGGGTAAATTTATGAAACCATATATTTAAGATTCATATTTCAAATAACACATTATCATTGAATTGTCCTAATATATATTTTTTCTCAAAAATATTTATCACCTGAATATTCATCAAATAACTTGCCAACTCTTTTACACCTTTCATGACATAGTTTGATAATGATACTCTTAAATTTAACAAGTCACCCATGTTTTTACAATGATCTTCATAGTAATTTAGAAAGAATATTTATAATAAATATTTACCTTTTAATGACAACTTCTATAATATCCTCTAACTACTCAAACTACACCATAGAATAATTATTAGTTATTTTAAATAATTTTAATACACATGTCTATATTTCTTAGTAGGTAGTGATAGCTTGTAATTTAATAGATAGGTTATTGTTAATTCAATTTTCAACACCTTTTATTAATTATATTAATCCTATAAATGTTACACTAATGATTTTTATCTAATAGATCTATATATTGTCTAATACTATATTTCAAATGTCTATTATACGATCCTTGACTATGTAAGCTATAGACAACCTTCCTATTATACTAGATTATATTACATAGCCATCTAAACTATAAATAACCTTCCCATTATACTAGATTATACTAGCCATAGATTCACAAAAGAGCCTCACAATTATTAAGGTACCATACAATTTATATGTTATATGTTTTTTTAATCGCTTGCATCTCAATGAAATAAACTTAAAAAAATTAACTATCCATAAAAATATTGCATATCAAGTAGAAAAAAACCAATTAGGACTATTTGTCATATACACATATTTATAAACTCAAATTAATGTCCAATAAATTTAAGATTACATTTGTGAAAGTCAAAATTTCCCTATCAAATTGCAAATTCAATCATGTCTTTTTTCTTAACAAAAACTAAGAGAACAAAATTTGGCTTATCATCTAGTTGAGAAACTATGACAATTTAAGCCAAGACAACATTTGATCCTACACTATTATGTTCTTTTAAATGACAAAAAATAGAGTATATTAATATTAAAACAAAAAATGTTCATCACAAAATACACATATATTTTTATAAAAATAGATTGCTCCATTATTAGAGTTAAGATATACTAGAAGAAATTGAGTCTATGGATTAGATTGCAAAAAAATTCATCGAGACATGCATGACTTGCATTACTTGTTAAAAATATATTATCTATAAATACAATACCCATTCAAAACTATTACATCAAATACATAATAGACCTTTAATAAAAAGCTAAAAAATAATATTAAAATTTCATAAGGGTTACTTCAAAGCTAGAGGAGGTCTATTGTGTATGTATTTGCAAGCTAGTTCTCCTATGAGGAACCTAGGAAGGACAAGGTTCTAAAGCCTTTTAAAGAAATCCATTTTGTTGATATCCTGCAATTAGGACGTTCCATCAGAAAAATGTTTGAGGCATTCTATGAAATGGTTTAGGTGCCTTTTCTAAGCTTCCACATTTTTCATATCCTACAATTAGGTCATTCCATGAGAACAATTTTTTGGAGGTATTCTATCAAATAGTTCACATTCTTACACATTTTGGATACATGTTTTCCAGGGCAGTTGCAACTACAACATCTGCAAAATTCCTCTATCGTTCATTGTGTGGTGAATGCCCATACCCTATTCCAAAGCTCCCATTTTTGCATAGGTTGTGAGGATGCTAGCAAAGTTTGCAAACTCTGGCTTTACACCTGCCAATCACATTTTTTTGAAAGCTTCAAAATCCTTTTCAACAAAAGACATTTTGTGCATATCCTTCAAGCATAGCATTCAATGAGACCGCATTTCTTTGAAGTATTTGATCAAATAGTTAATGTGCCTTCTCTATGCTTCCACATTTTTGCATCCATATTTACTAGCACGTTTCCAACTGCATAATATATTTGACAATGTTTGACCTTCCATTACATTGTTATGGATGTCCATACCTTGTTCCAAAGCTCCCATTTTGGAATAAGTCACAATTGTGCATGCAAATAAAAATTGTTTGGGTTGAACCTGCATATGGAGATCTTATGGGCGGGGGAAATAGTTTTAAAATTTGCATGAGTAACGAAGAATGGGAGTAACGGTGATGGGGAATGAAAAATGGACGGGTTTAGCGAGGCCCACACAAGTCACCTAAGTGGTCAACGCTTAGAGTGTGTTGGTTAAGCCAGGCCTGCAAAATAACCTCCACCTTTAGTTTAAGGGAAAAAAATCCAAACATGACATTCATAATTAACATTAATACAGTTAATCATAGGCTTTAATTTTTGTGGTAAATGTATGCCTATTTTAGGGGGAAAAAAATAATTTCGTTGGTGAGTTTTTTCAAATTTCTCTACTTTGATGATTTTAGCTAGTTAATTAAAAATAGATTTGAAAAAAAAAATCATTAATGAATTGTACTTGTATTAAAAAAAGAAGTTCGATGATAAATTATATAAATATTCAAAACGATAAAATTAATTATTTGGTGAATGTGTTGGCAAGTTTTTGAATAATCATAATGTGGTTGGCAAAAATATCAAATGCTAAATTATAACGATAAAATTACTTAGTGAATTTATAGATTTAAAATTATTTATATTTACATCATCAGATGATCACAGATCAATGACATAAGTTCTATTTTGAGCTAAAGTTCTAACACCCAAATTTCTGCATAAAATCTCTAGAATAGTAGCAAGTTTCAATGAGTGAATGATTCAGATTAACAAAGAAAATAGATAATAAAATATAAATTCAAAATACTCCATTGGTAATGTAAGACGAGGAAATGTCAGTGAGGGTCGATTACACTTGATTCATGTTGAATCGAAGCATAGCTTAGCCAAATAAACCTACATCTACAAACAAGATCATTCAAATTGGAAATCTAAACTAAGCATTTTATTGAAATTGAAAGCTACAAACTAAGAAAACAGTTAAATTCCTAATCCAACCCATTTGAATCTTATCTTGTTTTAGAATTGGTGTCGTGTTGATGTGAAACGATGACCCTTTCCCAATCCTATGATCAGTGAGCCTCTTTTAGTCAATTCTATGGAAGAGAATTGATGAAACTATTGTGATTGATGTATGAAAACCTAGTTTATGCTAAAACTGAACATGATGCAAGCTAAGCTACCATGATTTTATGCTAAAAATGTATTTATTATGCTATTGTTAAGCTAATCTAAACTAATTCTACGCTAAAAGTTGAAAACCCTAATTTATAAATAAGCTAAGATGGATGCGAAGCCATTAATGGATGCTCTAAGCTATGATGCAATTAAAAGTTAACTAAAATAACCTAAAAAGTGAGTAAATATGAGTTTGAGTGCATATGAGATTCAACAACATAATTTTGCAATTGAAAGATGGATGTATGAGTTTCAACAACATAAGTTTTCTTTAAAAAAGATGGATCCATTTGTCTCCAAATAGTGACCTATCTATATGAAAGCAAATGGGGAATGAAGGGTTGAGATCGAAAGGATTAATCAACAGTCCAAGATGAAGGAGATGAGAGACATGGATCATGAATTCTCATCAATGGATGAGAATGGATGATGGAATTTTAATCAAGGGTTCACACTTGCCTCAAACAAACACACTTTTGACCTAATCACACAAGTCAAATGTTACTTGTTCAAAAGGTTAAAGGTTAAAACTTGCTTAAGAAGCCAAGTGAAAATATCCCTTTTTCAAAGGATGGAGGAATAAGAACATTCCTTTGGGTGAGGAAAAAAAGGCAATTCACAAATTAAAACAAAGTTTTAATTGTGCAAAAAGGGGATAAGGAATATTCTATGAGGAATATTCCCTTTACTTAGAGGAAAGTTAGATTAATTGCTAATTAAACAAGATTTAATCATGCAATTTAGGGGAATAGAAGAATCAAAGAGATAGTTATTAAATTAAATGATTTAATAAATGGGAGAAAGGTGAAATGATATTTAATTAAATAACTTGGGGTTATTTAATTAAATAGGATGACTTAGGGAATTAAATTAGATATTTTGATTTATTTAATTTAATAAGATGAAATGTTAGCACGAAGAGGTATGAATTAACCTAATTAAATTAATTAGGTTAATGGATGAAAATGATGTAATTAATTAAATAGCTTGGCTATTAAAATTAATTAAGAAAAAAGAGGATGTGTTGAGGAAATGATGTTAGTAAATCTATTTTAAGTGTATGATATCGATTAGGGTGTTTTTCAGTGTCTACATTTTCCCCCTCTTTAAAGCGAGGTACCTATTGCTTCAGTTCAAAGAGTAACGCTTTTCGGATCAAAATTGCTGCTTAAATCATTTTTAAATTTTTTTTTTTAGAGGCCCCAATGGAAGAATAAAGTTGACTCCCTGCCCCCTCGAGAAATCAGGCAAAAATTTTAAATTTAGGCTTGATTTTTTGACAAAGGTTTAAAAGCTGCCCCAAGGGTCGAGAAAAGGCTTCGAGATGCAAGAATAATGCCAAAAATGCAAAAAACGATGCAAAATTAGGTCCAAATTGGAAAAATTGGTGAAAATAATAATAAACCCTATCTTGAAGATTAAATTAGGGCAACAAAAACCTAATTTTCTAGCTTAAATAGACCAAGAAGGGTCACTTTCAATTCATTTGTGCATTCACACTTAAGAGATTCATGCTATTTTGAGCTCTAACCCTCTGACGAAATGGCGCGCTGAGAGCTTCCTAGGCACATCTCTGACTGAGTTCGAGAGTTCCAACGGCTTCCAAGTGCAGGACCACCGGTATGTAACTCCAAACTTGATTTAAAATTTGAATTTTCAATGCATTTATTACGTTTTGAAATTTAAACTTTGGTGGCATTGCTATATAGCAACACACAAATTGAAATCGGTGATGCCTAAATGAATTATAGCGACGCTATTCACGATTTAAATTTAGGGTTTCTAATTTTAAATGGCGATGCATACTTGTATGACAACACACTTGTTGATTTAGAAATTAGGGTTAGGGTTTTCCAAAGGTTAAATTGTGATGCTAGCTTATTTGGTGATGCATGTTTCGATATGTAATTTTAAATGCTTTGGGTGTCAGAATTTGAAATTTGAATATAGTGGCACTATGAGGATTTCTAAGTTGTAAATTTCAAATTGAGTCAAATTTTGATGATTTCATTACACCGTGCACTTTGTGGATGTAGGAGGTCTTTCCATTGCTGATGTCGTGGGAGCACAGGCCCACCATTTTGGAGAGACTAGATGATTTATTAGAGTTGCGCTAGGAGCACTTGGGAGAGATTGGCCTCTGGTATGTTGCATATGCACATGTGATTCAAACACACTTAGCAATGGTGATATATTTGTGCAAGAGATGGCACAACAAGACCTCGTCTTTCAACCTTCTGATACGCAAGGCGATGGTGACTTTGGAGGATGTTTGGTGTATACTATGTTTGTTGATTCACAAAGATCGTGTGATTTATGACATTGATGTTGGGTTTGATACCTACCTTGAGGTCATGAAGATGGATTAGATTGCTTTGGTTACATCACAGATTGACCTCGAGTCATACAAAGGTCATGTGCTGACCTTCAAATTGATCGTCACAACCATCATTTTCGGTTTGGTGGCTCCTAATAGATGCAATAGAAGATTCAACCTAGGATGGGGCTTAGCGTGGCATCAGATGTTGTATAGGACACTTTTTACATGGGGGCCCATGATGCTAGCCTCCTTGTATCATTATTTGCATGATTTTTTCTATTGTGATGGGAGAGCCATTAGTGCAGTGGTGACTTTGCTACATATTTGGGCATGGGAGCACATTGTCGTGCTTCAGCCCATTGTTTAGATGGTAGGTGTGGAGATAGATGATCCCATCATTTGGAGATACAAAGGTGCCATTACCCTGAGGTACATTGGATAGATTGGACTTCTGTATTGGAGACCTGTGATTGATGACATGACAGTTTTCCATTGGCGCCCATGGCTACAGATGTCATCATGGTTTGGTGATATTTAGCAGCTATATTTTTCTAGGCATACTTGATACATGCAGGGTCAAGAGCACCATATTATTGAGATATATCTACTAGACAGGGTATCCTGGTAGTTCGAAGAGGTCTAGGATAGACTTGATGATGCATACAGGGCCCATTTTGTGAGATTGACATGAGAGGTTCCCATATAGGATCCAACTATCCCAGCTCCTAAGGCAGTAGCGAGCTTCAAATAGTTGGTTTCTTGTCCTTGGGCATACGATCAGGGAGAAGCAGTAGCTTAGACTACGCCTGCACATGATGGTTGATTTGTCCCTCCCCGACGATTGATAGATCCATCGAGTGTTCCCCCTAGAGGGAGAGGAGCAAGGAGAGGCAGGTGACAAGGTGGCCAAGATGGTCATGATGGTCAGGTTCCAAGGGCCCCACCGATTATACAACAACCTCCATAAGTACAACCACATGTATAGCCTTAAGTATAGCCTTAGCCAGGACCACCACCACCACTAGATGCTCAGGATGCTCATATACAACAGCTGCAACAACAGGTGCATATATTGATTGGTGAGTGGGATCAAGCCCACTAGCAGGTTTTGGTTATTAGTACTGAGTGAGACTAGCCTCGATAGCAGGTGGTTGTGGTAATTGTTGAGAGTGATTAGGTGTTACAACAAGTATAGGCTGTGATGAGAGAGAGAGGCTAGGAGGTTGCTCGGTGCTAGTAAATTGAGGTGATGATGGTGGCCACTCATGGTTGAATAGTGTCAGCTCATTTGTATAGAGAGGCCATTACAAAGGTTGCATATTACAGGCAACATTATTATTGTGATGTACTAGTGGCATTGAGATACCTGGATTTTTCATAGTGTTGTGACACATGACCACGAGCAGAGGATTAGCTTGAGAGGCAGGCTAAAGAGGGTAGTAGCCATCCGGGTTAGCTATTATGTATAGACATTTTTTGATTTTTCCCCATTCTTTATCACAAATATATATTCATGGGCTCCTTTTTGATAGCCTCGTGGATATTATACTTTTGATTGATGTTCATACATTGATCCAGATTTTGTACCATGACATTCATTTTTTGATATATATATGATATGGATACAGATGATTTATGATGTGATGTGTTCACTTTATTTCATGTATGGATGGATATGATATGAGATGCTTATATTATGTATGGATGCTTTGTATTTATGCCTATGTGACATGTGATGATCATGATATGGATGGATGATTATGATATGCAGATGTTATGGATGCAAATGATGTGGATGCATTTCTTTTTGTGCATTTTTTATGCAAATTTATGATGATGATGATGTATGCATGTGGATATATCGATGCAAATGCTTATGATATGCAATGATTATGCTGATGGATGTTTTATGATTATGAAATGTGTGTATGCTAATGGTTTGTGGATGCAGGGTGGATGCATTGATGATGTTTTTATTGATTGTCATGATACCAGGTTAGCGTGGACAAAGGAAGAAGAATAAAGAATGAATGACCGTTGATGATGATTGCTTCAAAAGATCCAACAAGTCCTTGATCCGTCAAGACTTTATTAGAGATGGTGATGAGACAATGCAAAATGCAGGATGAGTTGCTCACACTTCAGGATTTTGATTTTCCATCATTCCTTATTGTTTGATATAACACATAGGCATGATGCATCAAGGTATTGATAACTAATATGGCGTTGTATCTAGTGTAATGGAATTTGAATCAACAAATAGATAGGATATTTCTTGTTCACATCTTGACATACAAAAACGTCGTTGGAATGAAAATTAGAAGCTGAGAATATATTGGACCAAAGCATATGCAATAGTCAACAACATACCCTAAATGACCTTCCTACACACAACTAAGCAAGTATGTGCCAGGATTATTTTACAAGAGTGCCCACAAGCACAACAAATGAAAGATAATGATCGATGCCCCATTCCTTTCTCTCTAAATCATTTTGTTAGACATCATCAAGAGGTCCTCAGAATGAGTCATTAAGATAAATCATAAGAAAAGATCAAAGAAAAACAGTCAGTGTCATCTATAGCTCTTTCCTATTAAGTTTAGATAAAGTGATTTCTGATGCTGATGTCCATCACATGAAGGATGTATCCTAGGACATGTTTATCAGAGAGTTGTTTGATGCTAGGATGATGATGCTAAGATGAGCCGTTTCTATAAACTTCATTGACACATTTACTTGTAATCTAGACTTTAGATTTTGACCTTTAGGTTTACACTTTACAACTTGTTATACTTGCTTTCTACTTGTTTCACCAAAGGTTGAAGGTGACAATAAATTTATTATGGGTGAAAGCAAGATGGGATGGATGGGTTTTGGATTTTTACAATATTTCAATGTTTTTGGTATTTTGAAAATGTTTTGAGGTTGTTTTTGGGATTTTTTGAAAGTTTATGTGAATGTTTAGGATTTTTATATTTTCTGAGGTTGTTTAGGGTTTTCTGAATGTTTTGAGGCTTTTTAGGTCTTTTGAGTATTTTCTATTGTTTTTGTAATTTTTTGAATATTTGGATTTTTTTGGGTTTTTTCTGAATATTTGGATTTTTTGGGTTTTTCGAGAATATTTGGATTTTTTTGTGATTTCAAGAATATTTGGATGTTTTGGTGATTTTCTAAGAATTTCTGAGTTTCAACCAAGAACCTAACCTAAGAGACCTATCCTAGGGGCCTCGGGGGTTGATCAAAGATAAGCCTTGCCTACGTTATACATGCAAAGACCATGTAGTTCGACTCACTCGACCTATTTAGAAGATGGAGAAATGCATAGGTGAAAGATGACAATCTATTATGACGAATTCCTAAACGATTGACCTAGGGTGTCTCGGGGGCACATGAATGACGACCTTACCTACATTCAAGCTTAGAGACCCGTAGTTCGACAAGAAGACTCTATTTTTTTTGGATTTTTGATGTTTGACCTTTTTAGGGTTTTTTGATGTTTTTTGGATGTTTTGGATTTTTCCTTTACAATTTTTGAATGTTTTTGAATTTTATCTGTACATAATTTTTGCAAATGTTTTTGGATTTTTCAAGATAAGATTTTATGAATGTTTTTGGTGTTTTCTGATAAGATGTCCAATGACCTCAAGGTATACAAGAACCTGATTAGGACTCATGCCCCCAATGTGACATGTTAGCCTACTTCAATAAAGGCATGACAAATTGGCCTTTGGAATATGCCAAGTAGTGCTGAAGGGTTCATGATACCTCACAATGCCAAGCCATGACAAGGACGTGGATGATGGATAAATGGCGATGCAAAGAATGATAGGACAAAAGAGCCAAAGAATAGATAGTGATGCTTTATTTACACAAGGAACTTGTTTGCTAGGTTTTCACCAAGCTACTTTCCCAAAGTGCCACTAAAGTGGTTTTCACTAGAGGACAATTTTTTTTTCTTTACTTTTTTCAATCTTTTTTCTCATTTTTTTGGATTTTTGATCATTTTATGATTTTTTTTGTATTTTCTAATTTCTACCCTTCAAGATTAGGCATAATTTTTTTTGAGATGAAAGCTGTTGGTTGGATCTTGCAAGGGTTCACCTTTAGGGGTTGACAATTGGTATGCTTCCTATCTGTAGCTTCTTGTGATGACAAAGGGACCCAACTAGTTAGGTTCAAGCTTTCCTTTATTGTCTTGATCCAAAAGATTCTTCTGATTTTGTTTTAAGACTAGATCTCTGATTTGGAACAATAGGCATTTGATTCTCTTGTTATAGCTCTCTATCAATCGATTTTGATATACTTGCAAGTGATTAAGGGCATCAAGACGATGCTCATCCAAGAATTCCAATTCATTCAGTCAAGATACTCTGTATTCTTCCTCAGTTATTAGGTTCTGCAGTGATACTCACAATGATGGGAGCTCAACCTCAATAGGAAAAATGGCTTCTGGTCCATAGACCAAAGAGAAAGGGGTTGCACCTGTAGGAGTGCAAATACTAGTTCGATAAGCCTAGAGAGAAGGATTTAGTTGCAGATGCTAGTCACGACCAACTTCATTCATTGTTTTCTTTAGGATTTTTAGGATAGTTTTATTTGTAGCCTCATCTTGACCATTGCCTTGGGGATAGTACAGGGTAGAGAATTAGTGTTGGATATTTATTTTTTGACATAACTCTCACATCCTAATTTTTTAAAGGGGTTCCATTGTCTAAGATGAGGGTTTGTGGGACATCGTAATGGAAAATTAGGTAATTTAGGATAAATTTAGCTACCTACTTCCTCGTTATGTAGGTCATAGGAATGGCTTCTACCCACTTAGTAAAGTACTCAGTGATAGTTATGATAAACTTCTGGCCGTTGGATGAGGTTGGAGTTATTTTTCCTATGAGGTCAAGTCCCCATTGCAAAAATGGCCATGGTGTGATCATTGGCTATAATTCTTGAGATGGAGCATGAATCAGATCACCATGCTATTGACATTGGGTACACCTCCTCACATATTGATGAGCTTCTTTTTCCATGGTTTGCTAATAGTACCCTATTCTCAACAGTTTCTTAGCTAATGTCATACCGCTAGAATGGGACCCCCATATGCCATCATGTACTTCTGTTAAAGTAGTTAAGGCTTCCTCTTAGTTAAGACATCGTAGTAATGTCCCTTCGATGCTTTGATGGTAAAGGGAATCACCCAGGATAAAAAATCAAGATTCCTTTTTAACAAAGGTCTTTTTAAGGTTTGGGGTGATATCAAATGGGAGAGTTCCTCTATTAAGGTAAGTAAAGATGTCATGGTACCATGGGGATCTAGGACCAACAATGAAACAAACGAATTCGGATTCAAGGATTTTGAAAGTTTCTATGAGAAGTTGTTCTACCAAGAATTCACATTGGAGGATGTTGTTTGACATGTCTAGTAGTGATTTGATTGTTTCCATGGAATTTGCTACTCTATTGTTCATATGAGGAATCTACTCAAAAGTTATGTCTATAAAAATGTCTTTGAGATTCTCCACCATCTTCTTGTAAGGAGTAAGCTTATCATATTTAGTTTGATAGTCCTCATTGACTTGGTTGATAACCAATTGTGAGTCTCCATAGACTTTCATCTCTTGGATTTTCCACTGAACTGCTATTCTTAGACTTGTGATTAAGGCTTCGTACTCAACAATGTTGTTGGTACATGGGAATGATAACCTATAGTATTTTGGGATGAAATCACCTTGGGGGGTGATGAAAAGAATGCTTGCTCCTGATCTATGTTGGTTGAACGATCCATCAAAGTACATCTTCCATTGAGCTGTGAGATTGATAAGGAACATCGATTCATCAAGGAACTCAAATATTAAGGGGTTCTTAGTATAGATAGGTGCTTTTGCTAGTTGTTTTGCAATCAATTGTCCTTTGATTGCTTTGTACTCCACATACTCTATGTCAAAATCTATTAATATCAACACTCATTTAGCCATTCGTCCTATGAGAGTTGCTTTGGATAACAAATATTTTAATGGATCAATCTTTGTAATGGGCTTGATTTGATGTGATAGCATGTAGTGCCTGAAATTTTGTGAAGCAAAGACTACTCCTAGGCATGCCTTCTCAATGGGTGAATAGTTCATCTCATAGCCTACCAAGGTTTTGCTAATGTAGCAAATGGCTCTTTCCTTTCTGTTTTCATCATGCTGTGTTAAAAGAGCTCCTAGTAACATTATTGGTGTTGCTAAGATATACAAGATCAGTGGCTTGTTCTGTATTGGTGACATGAGCACTGGAGGCATTAGTAAATAATATTTGATATGTTGGAAAGCTTTATCACACTTGTCATCCCACTTTTAGGTTATCCCTTTATGGAGAAGATGCAAAAAGGGGTGAATTTTTTTTGATAGCTGTGCTATAAACCTTTTGATGGACTACAGTCTACCTTGTAACCCTCTCATCTGCTTTAATGTTTGTGGTGGTTCCATGTCTAGGATGGATTTTAGCTTTGCTAGATCAATTTCTATCCCTCTTTGTGGGACAATAAATCCAAGAAGTTTCCCTGATGTGACCTCGAACACACACTTTTTTGGATTCAGTCGTACCTTGTATTCTTCAAGCCTGTCAAAGATAGGTCCTAAGACTTGTATGTGCTCACTTCTCTTCTTTGATTTTTCCAGAATATCGTCCACATAATCTTCAACTGTCTTGTGGATCATATCATGAAAGATGAGGGTCATTTCTCTTTGATAGGTTGCTCCTACATTTTTTAACTCGTATGGCATTACATTCAAGCAATAGGTTCCCCATGGAAAAGTGAATGCAGTTTTCTGTTGATCCTCATTAACGATTATGATTTCATTGTAGCCTGAAAAACCATGCATGAGTGACAAAATTTCATGCCCAAATATTAAGTCCACAATGAGATTGATGTTGGGAAGAGGAAAACCATCCTTTGGACATGCCTTGTTCAGATCTCTAAAATCAATACAAATTCTGATACCCCCAGTGGGTTTTGAGATTGGTACTAGGTTTGAAACCCACTTTGGATAATCTATCAGTCAGATGAATCCAACGTCAAGAAGATTTTGTAATTCTAGTTTAACCAAGAGTGCTATCTGAGGGTGCATCTTCCTTAATCTCTACTTAATTGGTTTGGATTCAGGATAGACTGCTAAGTAATGCACAACCATTTCTGGATCAAGGCCTGGAACATATGTGTATGACCATGCAAATTAGCTCTTCGCTCTTTGAGGAATTTTGCAAGATTCTTTTGTTCTTTGACTAACAAGGGTTTGACATAGAAAGTAATCTTACATGTGCTTCTTCTATTCCCACATTGATTGGAGTGGCTTTTTCTAATAGTATTGTTGACTTCTCTGGATGCATTACACTAAGGGGGAGATTGAATCCCTCATCCTTGGGTTCCTTAGAAATGTTTTCACCATTGGATGCATCCTTTGTTTTTACTATTTTAGGATTAGAGAGGGCCACTAGGTGGTTTTCACTCAAGGATCTTCATGTTAGTTGCATTTCATTTATTTTGCGACTGAAGGATTCAATCATCTCCCCATAGTATGCCCCTGTGTCGAGCTCTATGTTGAAACCTACTTTGTGATTTTCCCATGATAAGTTGTTATAGAGTCCTATGAATTCTAAGATCACTTCATCATTTTCAAATAAATCTAAAATCAATGGTCCTTGTTGGTCCATGTCAATAAGTTGTGGGTATACTAAATGTATTTCAGTTGGTTGGTTATTTGAGACAAAGGATGTTATGGATATCATAAAGAGGGTGCTGTTATCAAATATATCAACAACATCAAGGGGAAAGTCATCTAAGGTTGTATCATGCGATGTAGGTAACCAAGAGGAAGCCTCAACTCATTTAGCAGAAATACCTTTTCCAATAAGTGTGACCTTTCTAGTAGTACAACCCAAGCCAAGATTCTTTATTCATTTCTCAGGAATGATGGGTTCTAGTAAACTATTGTCATTTTTTCCTAGCTTCTCATTCTTGTTATATCCCATGCTCTTCATTAACTGCAAGCCTTTTTTGTCATCTTCTACGGGAAGAATAGGAATTGGTCGTTCATCTTGATAGAGAAGTTTAGAGATATCTTCCTCATTGACATCTTCTTGATTCAAATCTCCCCACTTGGTGAAGGTATTAGCTGCCATCTTGATTGTTTTGGGTTCTTTGGTGCTAGATGTGGGTTGCCCATGTGACTGAGGAGAAATAGGTAACTTTCCCAAGACAAAGGTGTCTTTCAATAGTTTGTATTTTCCACAACCATCATCCTGGATCACTGCTTTGATGTTGGGCATACTCTGCATAATGGAATTTTTTGTTGCTGAGGTAGAGGCTAGGGATGATGGGTCAACAAATGAGCTTGATGGTGTATGTCCTTCATCATTTTTGGGTATTTGGGGGATCTTATAGAACTTGGCCTCAAGAGTTTTGTAGTAGTAGAAAGGCTTAGGATCTCCATGGATAGTGATTTCTCTGCCTTTAAAAGGAAACTTCACACATTGATGATAGTTTGAGGCTACAACTTTTAGAGCATGGATCCATGGTTGACCAAGCAGTATGTTATAGGGAAGATCAAAATCAAGCACTTGGCATGTAGTTTCTGTAATAAGAGGTACCACTTGGATTGGAAGTGTAATGATTCCTTGTGATACTCGTTCTTGGTCGTCATATGCTTTGATAGTGGTACCTTTTGTCTTCTCAATAACATCTTTTTAATA
Organism: Sequoia sempervirens; assembly: GCA_007258455.2. Lineage (NCBI taxonomy): Eukaryota > Viridiplantae > Streptophyta > Pinopsida > Cupressales > Cupressaceae > Sequoia > Sequoia sempervirens. The sequence continues at coordinate 49,281 of VDFB02076809.1, read as the reverse complement.
GCCTAGATTTTTGATCAACTGCAAGGTACAAATATTCAAACCAACACCTCCATCTATTAAGACTCTTTTGACCTTGTTTTTATGAATGACAACCTCAAGATGTAAAGAATGATTATGAGATGGTTGTGATGGTAGGTGTGATAGGTTGAATGTAAGCGTTAGAAAATGAGCAGTAAATAAAAGAGTGTAAATAAACACCAAAACAACCTACACCTCAAGATTAGCCTAAGTTGGAATCAACACAAGATAAAAAGCAACAAATGAAACATTATACCTTGCCTCGAATCGATCCTTTGGTTGGCCCTTCGATCTTTGATGTGTATGCTCCTTGGATGGCAAAAGATGCAAGCTAAATGATGTTGTGAGGATGAGTGCAAGTGGATGAAAACATGAAAATGGCTAAGTGTAGATTGAGAAATAAAATTGCAAGAGTTTGGCTAGCAAAATGATCTCCTCCAAAATGAGAGAAAAGAGGGGGTATTTATAAGAATTTTGAGAATTCCTAGAAGAGATGGATGGCCAAGATTGAGCCACCAATGATCAAGATGTAGGGCTAAGGTGAGTTGAGAACTCACAAGCCCTCACATCTTGACATGTGGCATGTGATTTAGCCCTAAAAGGTGAAGTGGACATGAGGTGGAAGAATAGTACATGACATGGAGGGGGGTACAAAGTACCTTATGATTGGACAAGATCTCCTCATAAAGGAGGTCCTTGTCCCCATGTGGGTGAGAGGACATGTGAGGAATTAAAAATTCCTGAAATATTCTCATGGGGAGATGGGAAAGAATAAAGAATAAGTAGAGGACATGTGGGAAGAAGTGAAGGAATTAAAAATTCCTTTTGGGTGCATTAGGGGATTAAAAGGTGAATTAAAAATTCACATGGGGAAGTGGAGTGCCTTGCCCAAAAGGAGAAAACCTTTAATAAGGTTGACTTAAGGACACATGCCATAAATGGGAAGGGGATTAGGTTGTACTAACCATATGATTAAGGTTGTGCAAGTACTTAATTAGATGGACTAATGAATTATTAGAAGCAAGTGGGAGATTATGGAGGATGTGACCCTAATGATGATTAAGGGTGTGCACATGGTAACCCTAGTTAATTAGAAGAAGATGAAGGAATTAAGATGGATTAGAGACCAACTTGCAAAAGTTGGAGGATGTGACCATAAGAGAGAAAAGAGGAATTAAAAAAATAAATTTTAATTCCAAAAGGGGAATATGACTAAATAAAATAAAATGGTGTATTTATTTAATTTAGAGGAGGAAGAGGGGTAAAGTATTTATTAAATTAAATACTTTATGATCCTTGTGTAAGATGCAAGGTATTAATTAAACAAATGGTTTAATTAATGTTAACATATGGGATAAGCAACTGGATGAATAAGGAGATGTGTTTGATCATATAGAAGTGATCAAATTGGATGTCTACATTTTTCCCCTCTTCGAAATACTATTAGAATAATAGGGTTTCGAAGAAAAACAGAATGCAGATGACTCTATAGAGGAAGAGATCAGAAAAGAGATGCCCCAGCTTGGGGGAAAGTGTGCGAGCTGCCCCAAACGGAGGGAATGTGGAGAGGATGCCCTAGTCCAGCGAAGGTAGGCTTAGAGCGATGGGTTAGGAGAGAATGGTAGGGTATGCCCCCTCGAGAAGGGAGATGGGGGAGGAAAAGGGAGCCCTAGTCAACTTCTCGAAAGTAAGGGGTGGTATATGTTGTTGGAAAGAGCGCAGAAAAATGAGAAGAATGGCATTTGAACAGAGTCAATCGGGTAAATGGTGTGCGAATGGCGGCCCTGGGAAGAAAGAGGCTGGATGAATTAATTGGAGGAATTTGTGGTAAATAAAAGGAAAAAAGACCTTTTATTTGAAAAGGGAAGAGAGAGGGAAAAAGGGGATAAAAGGTAATTGTAGAATTAACTTTTACTCATTGTGACAACTGGCAAGTGTGGAGAAGGAGGAGAGGAAGAAGAGGAGGTCGAGAGCAGACACGATGTCGGAGTACGACAGTGACATCATTCACTGGGTGGACAAGAGGAAAATATTCTTCACCCACCATGCCGTACCACGTCAGGTTAGCTCAAAACTGAACTTTGTGATTTTGAGTCATTTATGCACGTGTTTTGGAAAAACAAAAAAAGTGGGTTTTGTCCGGGAAGGCAGGACGAAAAATGGGTAGGAGGTGGATTTTTGAGATGTTTGTTTATTTTTTATTTTCGCGCCGGGAGGGGGGAAAATAGGGCGGCCACCACATGGACGGGTTTGCCGCCGTGGGTTGACGAGTCCGTCGCCATGGGGGCGGGTCCACCACAGCAGGCGGACAGGTCCGTCGACGCCTTGGCGGGTCCACCACCATGGGCGGACAGGTCCGCCAACGCCTCAACGGGTCCACCAATGTGGGCGGACAGGTCCGCCACTGCGGAGACGGGTCCGCTGCCGCGGGGGTGGACAGGTCCGCCACCGTGGAGGCGGGTCCACCGCCGCGAGGGTGGACAGGTCCGCCACCGCGGGGGTGGACAGGTTCGCCGCTGCGGGTGGGTCCGCCACCACGGGGGCGGGGCCGCCAACCGGGGGGACCGCCGAGGGTGAAGGATGGGGGGACAGGGCAATGGAGGGGGGAAATAATGACAGGGATGGGAATTCCAAGAATGACGAGTGAAAAAAGAATGAAAATGATAAAAAAATTATTGCGTGTATGCAGAAAACAGGGATTCTGCGAGTGCGAGAGAGACGATCAGAGGTGTTGAGGAGATGCATAGCGAGGATGACCAGGGAGGATCATCAGAGATTAGTAGAGGCAGGACTACTGCATATGCTGACATATCCGATGATTAAGGCCCATGGGGCCATGTTGACAGCTTTGATAGAGCGGTGGGATTCGACGATGTCGACCTTTCACCTACCGACAGGGGAGATGACGGTGACACTAGAGGATGTATGGGAGATTCTGAGGCTCCCGATATCAGGGATCCCGATTAGTAAGTGTTGGTTAGAGGATGAGGCGCTGGATGAGTCCATGCGCATTGTTTTTGGTAGTGACAAGCTACCGGTGCAGCGGGGTCAGTTGGATGTGGATAGGATGGTGTCGTGCAGGGTACCGGTACTATCACTGTACCTGGCAGGGTTGATTAGTGGGAAACTGCTGCCAGATCGAAGTGGGCGGTTTCTTCATATGAGGATGGTCAAGGTGATTCGACACATCATCGAGGGTTGGGGGGACAGTTTGCGTGAGGGACGTGCATGTTAGCCCAGTTGTATCGGGATATGCACGTGATTTGTTACAGGAGATAGCTGAGTGTGACAAACGTCACACTACTACAGGTATGGGCTTGGGAGCATATCCGCGTGATCAGGCCGATTGTAGTGAGAGTGGGTGAGCATGTTGACACAGATCCCGTAGCATGGTGGTGGGGAGCAGAGGCAGGGACGCTACTGCAGTATCGAGAGGTGCAGGAGGTGGACGTGTGGAGGAGACAGTTTGATGATGTGCGGGCAGTGGATATAGTGTGGAGGCCATACATGATGCGGCGATTCAGGGGGTGGTCGAGGGAGGAGGGGTTGCATAGTGGTTACTTCTTTACGCGATGTTACATGATTGGGAGCAGGCCACGAGTAGTGGAGTTACATCGACCGGATCGGGTGACGAGGCAGTTCGTAGTGAGACAGGATATTCCGGCAGGCCGAGTGACATTTGCATGACAGACGCGGGAGCGACCATGGGGAGCAGTGCTAAATTTGCACAGCGTATGGAGTGATATTGAGAGACTGGTGTTCAGGCCCTATCCTGATAGGTGAGAGGGGCCGCGAGACGTAGGGACGACAAAGTGATATGAGGAGTGGTTCAGGTGACATCCGCCAGAGCGGATTACACTAGCTGTGCCAATTGAGGAGGCACGAGGATTTGGGTCAAAGGATGAGAGGCAATTATGGGCATTTATTCCACCCAGACCGCCGAAAGGACACAAAGGAGGACGGGGGCACAGGAGCAGGTGATAGGTAGTCGGAGGAGGAGACGACAACAGAGGGGTCGGGGAGGAGATAGAGTAGAGTGGGGAGGGGCTGAGGCGGAGGACGTGGTAGGGAGGAGGCCGAGAGCCCGAGGAGGGCCACAGGGTACACAGGGCGAGGCCAACGGGGCCAGAGGGGAGGAGGTGGCAGAGGATGAGGTTGAGGAGGTGGCAGAGGATGAGGTGGAGGAGGTGGTGGAGAGGAGGCTGAGGGCCCAAGGACGGGGTCGACAGGAGAGGAGGCCGAGAGCCCGAGGAGGAGAGCCACAGGGTACACAGGGCAAGGCCAGCGGGGCCGGAGGGGAGGAGGTTGGACAAGAGATAGCCAAGACTACTGGAGGACAAGAGGCAGACGGAGCCAGAGAGGAGATGGACAGAGACTTAGGAGGGCAGGGGGGGCAGGAGACAGCCGGAGGGGAGGAGGGGGGACATGAGACATTCAGGGCCACCTGAGGACAGGAGGCAGACAGATTCATAGAGGAGATGGACAAAGACCTAGGAGGGCAAGGGGGATAAGAGACAGTTGGAGGGCAGCCGCAACAGGGAGCTCCTGGGGTGATAGATGTGGACGAGATGGAGCTATCAGCCGAGAGTGAGGGGTACCATCCGCAGGAGATGGAGGTTGATTTAGATGTGCACGATGTAGCACCGCTAGCAACAACACCACCTACAAGGGAGGATCCGAGGGTGGTACTGAGAGAGACAGTGGAGAGACTGCGATAGAGCGAGTAGCGAGTGCGGGAGGCAGAGGCAGAGCGGATCGGAGTGGAGGCGGAGATGGATGAGTGGCGGGCTCGATTTGCTCAGGGTGAGAGGGACTACACAAAGTTGGTTAGGCTAGTATTAGAGCAGGAGAGGAGATTGGTGAGAGAGAGGGATGAGAGCCACGATGAGACTGTAGACCTACGGGCTGAGGTGGAGAGATTGCGAGCAAAGGTGCAGAATCAGATGATGCAGATGGAGGGATTGGGTTTGGTGGGAGAGGGGGTGACATAGCAGGTTGTCAGCAGGGGGACATGGGATGTAGAAAGCATGCAGAGGGAGTTAGCTATGCTCAGGGACATGGTGCGCACAGTGGAGGCAGAGAGGGATGTGGCACATGCATAGATGGAGGTGTTGGAGGCAGGGAGGGATGTGTTATAGATGCAGGTCCAGGTGGCACAGAGTGAGAGGCAGGTGGCTGAGGCAGAGGTACAATCTCTTCGTAGAGAGAGGGATACAATGACATCGCAGGCATCTAGCTTGCGACGAGAGCAAGATTCGGCTGAGCTGAGATTGTAGGCCTTGTAGAGGGACAGAGATGCAATGGTGGCATGGGGATAGGCTACACAGAGGGAGAGGGATGCTGCAGAGTTAAGAATGTAGACATTACAGGGTGAGAGGGATGCAACACGGGCTCAGTTGTAGAGGGGCCCGGGTGAGGGGGGAGGGCCAGGGACAGATGGTTAGGAGCTGCACACACAGTTACATGTGTTGTAGGTGGAGAGAGATAGAGGCTCAGAGCAGATATGACAGTTGATACTAGCCCAGAAGGCTTGGGCACAGGAGCGGCGGGCTATCAGTGCAGATCGAGATCGGTGTAGGCATGAGCAGAATTCCGCGAGACTGATAGCTGGGCAGAGGGATGAGTTTATGCAACAAGCGAGCTATTGGAGGGGGGTATATGTGCAGATTGTTCTAGATCCAGCGCAGCGCACGGCGCGCTACGTCAGTCAGGCTCCACAGCCACCAGGGCCGTCCCAGTCATTAGGGACACACACCAGGGGTTTTAGCGATTATCAGTGAACTCCATCTCCATATGGCGGTTACCAGGGGACCCCCACCCGTGAGTACCAGGGGACTCCAGTGCACAGAGAGCCAGTACCTGATTCTCCGCAGAGATCAGATGTGGGCAGCTCGCAATAGAGCGGGCAAATGCAGGACATTGGTTATTTTTGGCAGATACAGGATGGATGGTTTGTCCATGTCGCCAGAGGTCAGAGGTGATCCACATCTCTAGATTTTGTATCTTATTAGGTGATATATGATGGAGATGTATTGTATTATGATAGGATGTTTACTATTTTGATTATGCGATGGCCTTTATTGACACTAGGCATGATATTTCTTTTATGCGGCTATATGGGATGATGTATGATGTGGTTTCATATATATACACATGTTTATATGGATGGATGATCTATGCTTTATGATTATGTTTTATGGATGCACATGTTCATGTGGATGGACGATTTATGTATGCTTTTATGATGTATGATGTATGGATGCACATGTATGTTATTATGATTATGATGATGGATGTTGTTTATGAAAATGGATAATTAGGTATGGTTTATGATGTATGGATGCGCATGTTTATGATCTATATAAATATTTCTATGATTTATGGTTTATGGATGTACGTGTGGATGGACGATTTATGCATGTTTATTTGATCTATGATTTATGGATGCACATGTGGATGGACGATTTATGTATGGTTTTATGATTTATGATGATGGATGCACATGTGGATGGATGATTTATGCATGTTTTTTGTGATTTATGATGTATGGAATGAAAGGTAAATGTTTATAATGCACCTAAGTGTCAATAAAGACCGTTATGAGAAAGCGGATAGATGATAGGCGTATGGAAGAGTGCATTTTCCAAAAACAACCATTAATATCCTGAGAGGAAGAGGACTTAAGAGGAAAAAGAATGAGAGTACTTGCACAACCGAAATCATAAGTGATGGTCATGATGGAAACGAAGGGTGCATGCAAATTGGTGAAAATGCAGTGAAAATGAGATTTTTCCATCTTTGGAGCATTAATTTTTACTATAGCGTAGGATAAAAAGTACCTTGATATGGAAGATCAAGGCGAACGAGTACTCTATGCATGAAACAAACACAACAAACAAGAAGGTTATCCCAACAAACTGATGTCGCGATGACCTCGGTTGGGCCTGGTGTTGAGATAACCACAAACACACAAAGTTGTCCCAGCGTAACACAAGACCTTGGAGATGTCGGTGGGTCTTACGAGGGACAACTGACAAGACAACAGTCAAAACAAACGATTAAGGTATGCCCCCATGCCAGTAGGTCAAGGCACGCCATGGTATGGTGGACCAAGGCAACCCTAACAAGTGATGGGAAGGAACCCAAAATGATAAACAAAATTCAAAAGCATCAAGAGATCATAATCAAGACAATAGGTCCTTTTCCATAGGATCAAAGTGATGGATGTAGTTGACGAGGTCTACTAGGAAGGATTTATCCTGTTGAGACCAAAGATGGATGCTAAATTAGGATGACCCAGTTGATGCAGGATGTTACCTAGGGACAAGATCTTGTAACACGAGGGAATTTTGTTTATTAAGAACTGGTTAGATGTGGGCATAACTTGATGACGAAGCACAAAAGACCAACATAACCTACAGACCTAGGGGCTCGGGGGCCGATCATAGATTAGCCTTGCCTACGTGAAAGCGCAGAGCCCTCGTAGTTCTAGAAAAGATCATGGATAAAGAAAAAAGAAGATAAATGGTAACCGATGATGATGGACAAATGCCCCGGGGGTGAATCAAATGATCAACCTTGCCTACGTGATAGCGCAGGGGATCCGTAGTTCGACTGACAGACGTGACAAGATGGGACCTAGGTGAAGACCGACACGATGGATGATCCTACCTGATGACACAAACATAACAATGAAGGGAATGAATGACGTAAGCTCAGAGTGGGATACTGAAAAGCTCAGGAATGGGGGATAGGCTAGATGGGTCATCCAATGCTCAATCAATATTTACCAAGTGGCCTAGGATGAGATGGGTGAGGACAATAGTGCGGATGAAGGCATAAAATAACTAGGATGTCAGGTAGATAATGATTAAGCCCTCTATGGATGACACCTGTTAGCAGGTTTTTTCCATCCATACTTATCCAAGGCGCCACCAAGAGGTGGTTTTCACCATAGGATAGATTTATTTCTCTTGACTATTTTTGGATTTTTTTTTTTGGATTTTTTGACAAGGTGGGGTAACCGAGCATATTTAGGTGTAGAACTTCCTCAGATGCATGATATTGATGGGTTTTTCAAGGGGTTCTCCTTCAAGAGTAGCCAACCTGTATGCCCCAGATCCATATTTAGCGGCTATGATATAGAGTCCCAACCAATTTGCCTCAAATTTTCCTTTCTTGTCTCGGTCTTGCTGAGTACGCTGGTTCTCCTTAAGGACAAGCTCGCCCACCTGGAATTGTCGAGGATGAACCTTCTTTTTGTAATTACGTTTGAGGCAATTTTGGTATGCTTGCAGATGATCATAGGCTTTTATTCTTCGTTCATCCAATAATTCCAGCTGTGCAAGCCGTGCAACACGAGCATCCTCTTCGCTGATAAGGTTCTTCAGAGAGATTCTCAATGATAGAAGTTCAACTTCGATTGGCAAGACGACTTTAACACCATACACTAAAGAGTAGGAGGTGGTGCCTATCGGGGTGCGGATGGATGTGCGATATGCCCAGAGGGCAGGATGAATATGGAGGTGCTAATCTCGTCCAGTGTTATTGACAACCTTTTTGACAATATAGATAAGGGTTTTGTTGGTCGCTTCTGCCTGACCATTACCCTGAGGGTAATAAGGCGTTGACCAATGGTGCTGGATATGGAAGGTGTCATAAAGGTGTTTCATGGCTTGGTTTTTGAAGGGTTTTCCGTTGTCAGAGAGGATGGTGGACGGGATACCATATCTACAGAGAATATGGTAAATGATGAATTTGGAAATCTGAGTACCAATGATTTGTGAAAGGGGCATTGCCTCCACCCACTTGGTGAAGTACTCAGTGGCGGTAATTATGAATGTATGGCCATCGGATGATGGTGGGTAAATCTTGCCAATCAAGTCGAAACTCCATTGAGAAAATGGCCATGGTGCCAAGAGGGGCTGAAGATCTTGTGCCGGGGCATGAATTAAATCTGCATGTTGTTGGCATGGAAGGCACTTCTTTACAAACTCACAAGCATCGTGTTCCAAGGTAGGCCAATAATATCCAGCTCATAGGATCTTTTTGGCCAGAGTCATACCATTTGAATGAGCTCCACAAACACCGCCATGTACTTCCGTTAGTGTGGCATGGGCTTTGGTCTCATTCAGACATCTAAGGAGGATTCCATCATACCCGCGACGATAAAGCGTATCACCGACGATGATGTATCAAGAAGAGCGATGAACGAAGGACTTACGTTGATTACGTGTAAGATCCGAGGGTATAGTGTTATCATGGAGGTAGGTGTAGATGTCTTGGTACCATGGGGAGGTGGGACCCACGATTTCGTACACCATGTCAGTCTTAGGGATATCATATGCTGGGATTAAAATTTGTTCTACAAGAAATTCACATTTTGTTCAGTCTTTGGGCATGTCCAGCAGGGAGCCAATAGTGGCCATTGCATCAACTGCTTTGTTTCGTACCCTAGGAATCTGTTCAAATTGTATAGAGGTGAAATATTTCTTGAAATCATCCACCATGCGCTTGTAGGGTAACAACTTATCATCCTTGGTTAGGAACTCATCATTAACTTGTCTAATGACTAGCAAAGAATCACCAAAGACTTTCAACTAAGTTATGTGCCACTGTTTTGCAATTTTGAGGCCGGTGAGGAGAGCTTCGTATTCTGCCATATTGTTAGTACATGGGAATTCTATCCTGAATGACTTGGGAATGTAGTCACCCTGAGGGGTAACTAATAAAATTCCTGCCCCCGATCCATTGTGTGTATATGCTCCATCAAAATATAGTGTCCACGTGGGGGTCTCATCAACGGAGAAGACTTCTTCATCAGGGAATTCTGTGATCAATGGATGAGTATCAACTAGAGGAGCTTCTGCTAACTGATCTATGATTATCTGTCCTATAATAGCCTTGAGGTCCACATATTCTATGTCGAATTCACTGAGGAGCATGACCCACTTAGCCATGCGGCCAGTCAGAGTGGTTCTAGATAACAGATACTTCAATGGATCGATTTTGGCAATTAATTTAACTGGATGGCTAAGCATGTAATGTCGAAGCTTCTGTGTGTTGAAGATGAGGCAAGGCAGGATTTTTCCATGGGGGAGTAGTTTAGCTCGTAGCCAACCAATGTCCGACTAATGTAGTAGATTTCCCTCTCTTTCGATGACTCATCATGTTGTGCCAACAATGCCCCCAACGCGACTGAAGTGGTAGAGATGTAAAGCAAGAGGGGTTTGCCGGGAATAGGTGGCATCAAGATCAGCAGATGAGCTAAATATTCCTTAATTTTATCAAAACCCATCTGACACTGCTGGTTCCATCGGAAGGTGGAATCTTTCTTCAGAAGATGAGTGAATGGCTGACACTTATCTACTAGCTGGGCTATGAATTGACAGATGGACTGCATCTTCCCCTGGAGGCTTCTTAACTGTTTGAGATTGCGTGGAGGTGGCATGTCCAGGATAGCTTTTACCTTGGCAGGATCAACCTCAATGCCCCTATGAGAGACTATGAAACCCAACAAATTTCCTGAAGTGACCCCAAAGACACACTTTTTTGGATTTAGCCGCAACTTGTAATGCTCTAACCGCTCAAATATCTTTTTCAGGATGGCATAATGTTCTGCTCATGTTCTGGATTTTCCTAATAGGTCATCGACATATTCCTCCATGATGATATGTATGAGGTCATGGAAGATGACTGTCATTGCCCTCTGATATGTTGCCCCTGCATTTTTGAGACCAAAGGGCATAACATTGTAACAAAAAGTACCCCAAGGTGTTGTGAAGGCGGTCTTATGTTGATCCTTAGGTGCGATTTGGATCTGGTTATACCCAGAGAAGCCATCCATAAGGGATAACATCTCATGTCCTGCTGTCAGGTCGACCAACATGTCAATGTTAGGCAAGGGGAAGTCATCTTTTGGAAGGCTTTGTTAAGATCCCTGAAGTCGTGCAGACACGAATGTCTCCATTTGGTTTGGAAACTGGTACTATATTGGAGATCCACTTAGAGTAGTCAATTAGTTTGATAAAACCTGCCTCTAGTAACTTCTCCAATTCCTTCTTGACTAACAATGCGACTTGCGGATGCATCTTGCAGAGCTTTTGTTTGACAGGCTTGGCGTCTGGGCGAATGTCTAAGTGATGAACCACTAAGGCGGGGTCTAAGCCTGGCATGTCTGAGTATGACCAAGCAAAGTTAATGATTCCCTCTTGGAGTAGCTGCACGATGACCGGATACTCTTGCTCTGAGAGCGACTTAGCTACATAGGTGATTTTAGGACTTTCAACAGTTCCCAGATTAACTTCTTGAGTCTCTTCAATTAGAATAGATGATCGGGCAGACAACTGAGTTCCCATAAGGGGAAGATGAACATCTCCATCTTCCAGCACCTCTTCGAGGTTTTTGCCATCAGATGCATCCTTTATTTTTACTTTTTCAAGGTCAAAAAGTGCCTCAGGGAGGTTTTCACTAGATGACCACTTTTTACTTTTCTTATTCTTATTCTTATTTTTGCGACTAGAGTGTTCATCCTCCCCCAATCCTATAAGGTTGACATATGTATCCGCAAACATACTGACAGGTGTGCTATTACGTAGGTCCCAATCAATAAGCTTGGGGTGGCAAAGGGATAGGTTAATAGTGCAGACAGATAGGCATTCGAACATGGATGATAGGTCGGCGTGATCGACGTCATCATAGGCATGTATGATGGATTCCTCCACGGGTATGTCTTCCAATGAGCCATTGTCCACGACGACACTATTGGAAGTATTAGACGATGTTTCAGGGCGTTTCTACTTTCTGTCATACCCAATGCCTATGTTTTTTGGTAGCTTTGACGTATCAATGGGTTGCAACTGGCCCTGTTCTTCTTTGCCTAGGCCCCTGCCTTGATAGTTATGTTTTTCCATGAACTTTGTTGGCCAAGGGTACTTTTCTTGAAAATATCCCTTTAGAGGAGTTTCTGGTTGGGGTTCTTCTCGGTAGACCCATTGGCTTATGTCCTCTTCTGGTGCATCTATCTTGACACTTGGGGATCTAAAAGTGGTGGTAGGGATGTTTTTACCACTGAAGGTGACATTCTTGTCTTTCTTTGGGGTAGCATGCGAAGGTTGACCATACTCGTGCGGTGATGGTGGCATGGTTGCTATATTGAGAGCAGTATGCATATTGTATTCACCACACCCTTTGTCAATGATCTGGACTTTGGTGACTGTAGGATCAGTGGTGGAGGATGGAGTGGTTATCGTAGTGGAGGGTGGATTAGCGGATGATGAGTGGGATGCCCCCATTTCAACCCTAGGACAATAATGTAAATGGGGAAATGATGCTTCTAAAGCACGTCAATATTCAAATGGTTGGGGGTCGACATAGATGGTGACTTCTTGCCCGTTGACCGGGAATTTTAGGCATTGATGATAGGTGGAGGGAACGGCTTGCATAGCATGGAGCCATGGACGGCCGAGGAGGAGATTATATGGCAAGTCCAGATCAAGGACATGACAGGTAATGTACTGAACCACAGGTCCCACTTGGACATGAAGATTGATGATCCCTTCTAAATTCCTTTCTGCATTATCATAAGCCTTGATTGTGATGATCTGATTACTTAAGTCCACTTGAGTATACCCCACCTATCTTATGAATTTTAAAGTACACAAATTGAGGGCAGAGCCATTATCTACCAAGACTCTTTTTATTTTATGGTGAGCAACCACGACTTCGATATGTAAGGGGCGATTATGATTGACACCAATGTTTGGGATATTGTTCTGGCTGAAGTGCAGTTGGTGAGATCAAGCTAGGTGTCCTACCAAAGCTTGGAACTGTGTAGGATCAATGTTATTAGGCACATGGGTTTCCTGTAGGGCTCTGTTGAGGATTTGTTGATGCACAGGGGAAGACTTAAGTAAGTCCAAAATGGAGATATGTGCAGGGGTCTTTCCTAAGTGGTCAAGGATGTTGTACTAGGAGCTTACATGAGTTGATTGAGCGAGTGCAGGGGCCACAGGGACAGTGATGCGGGCCCATCGTGTAGTAACAACACACTAAGGATCTTTGGATTTGACAAGGATCATGGATACACGAGGTTCTACCTGCTCAATGTAATGAATAATACCCTCGTAATTGAGGGGCACATTCTTATAACTCATGTTATTTGTGTTGTTGTTTTGAGGATTACTGTTGGAGGTGCTCGGGCCTTGATTATGGTTTGGGAAGGCGTTTTGATATATCTGTAATTGAGCATTGGACGACGAAGTTTGACTGGGGTCCACCTTGATATCACCTCGATCTATGAGGTCTTGGACATAGTTTTTTAGACCCTGACACTTATTCAAAGAGTGTCCTTTGATCTTATGGAACTCGCAATATTCATTTTCCCTAAACCATGCGGGCTTAGGTTTGGATTCGTCGAGTGGCTTGGTGACGGGGTACATGATTGGATAGTTGATCTATAATAGCTTATTGAAGATGACACCCAAGGGTTCTCCTAATTGAGCATACTGGCATTTGGTGTTCCCCTGGTTATTTTGATTGGACTGTTGAGGGGGATGGGGTGTCCCCTGCGGTACAGATATGGCATTAGGTATGGATTGTTGTTGTCTCTGGGATGTGTTGGCCACGTGGACATGTTTAGTATTAGTAACGCCATCATTTACTGCATTTTTGTTCTTATTCCAAAAACGTGGCTTGTCGTTGAATGACCTTTCCTTTTCTTGATTATAGATTTTGATGTGCCCCTTGGCAACAAGGGCACGCTCAAGGATGGGTCCCTTCTCTACTACCTCCATGAAAGTGGTGACACAATGTAATCTAAAGTTATGAGCCATGTCGGGATGAGAGTTCTCCACGAAGAGGGTGACCATGTCCTTTTCTTTCAAAGGGGTTTTCATTCGGCTTGCTAGCGCACGCCACCTTTGGAGGTAGTTAGTAAAGGTTTCCCCTTCACGTTGTTTCTCTTTGAGGAGATCCAAGGTATCGGTATCTTTCTCCAAATTGAAGAAGTAGGAGACAAACTTTTCTGACAGGTCTGCAAAAGATTTTATGGATCCCTTTTCGAGGGTCATAAACCACCCTAGGGCGTTGCTTGCCAGACTCCGGGGGAACAGGCACAAGAGATAGTTGTCATTGTGGATAACTTCTTGACACTGGGAGTAAAAATCCTGTAAGTGGGCCTTAGGATCCTTGTTCCCCTTATATTTGTCAAACTTTGGCATCTAAAAATGTTTGGGGAAAGGAATCAATGAGATGGAGGGATCAACCGGATATGGGCATATATCTTCAAACTTGAACGATTGTTTGCCAGTCCCTGCCTGGAGATCTTTCAGAGCGGCTTTAATTTCTAGTATGTCCGCATTGGCTAGTGTGTTGGACGGATATTGATGGTAGGAGGATTGTGGATTCTGAGATGATGTTTGGGGATGGGCGTATGGATAATGAGGAGGTAGTATCCCCTGCTAATGCGCCAAGGGACCTTGTTGATAAATAGGTTGCTGTTGCGAGGTGGGATATGGATTGGTTGGGTAGTTATGGGTGGCGTATTGTTGGGAAGTATGGAGAAGGTGTTGTTGATTGGTTTGTGGGTATTGGGGGTGCTGATGTGACTGTTGTGAGGTCACATAAGACAGTTGTTGTTGATATTGTTGTTGGCTATAATAATTGTAATGATGGGGTGGTTGTTGGTGCATTGTTGGCGGCTGTATTGGGTGAGATGGGATGTTATGTGGTGGTTGTGCCTGTGGGTGTAAGATGGATGCAAGGAATGGAGATATAGTTGGGGCTGGAGGCCGAGGTTGATTTCCTTGTGATGGATGCGATGGTGGTTGTGTTGAAAATAAAGGATTGACCAATGGTTGTTGTTAAGGTCGAGGTGCGGTTGAGATGTTTTGTGAGGGAGGTTGTTGAGCGCTAGTGGGAGCATAGGATTGGGGAGGTTGTTGGGATATGAACGACGATGGTGGAGGATTGTTGGATTGGGGCGGTTGTTGGGATATGAACGACGATGGTGGAGGAATGTTGGATTGGGGCGGTTGTTGGGGTATGCATGACAATGGTGGAGGATTGTTGGATTGGGGTAGTTGTTGGGGTATGAATGACGATGGTGGAGGATTTGTAGCCCCAGGAGGTGGGGGCAAGGTAGCGAAATGGCTGCCCCCAGTGTTGGCAGGAGGCGGGTTTGATGGGAGTGGTGCCGATAGCATTAGTGGTTGCGGTTGTGGGACGTTTTGCGGCATGCCAAAGGAAAAAGGATTATTGGGATCAATGGTTTGGGGTGTCCCTATGATCTAGATGGTGGGATGTGTGGGATTTCCAACGGGATACAGGACAACGTTGCTGAATTTTGGTTGATGCCAACCTTCTATGGAAGGAACGTTGGGGACATATGAGCTACCTGGGATATCATGTGAACCTTGGGGTACATTAAATGTGGAGGTGCCATACTTGGATGAGTCGACGCCTGATGACAACTTGACACCTTTGTCAATCAAGTGAGCCAAGATTTTCTTGCCATGTTTTTCAAGAAGGCGTTCTGTCATTTGTGCATTAACAGGGTTACTGAAGTGTTCCTCGAATGTGAGCTCGGGTTGATCATCCATGTTTTCCTCCCCAGGTGGTGATGTGTTTTGACCATCCACATTGGATTGTGATGAGGTGCCATTGTGGGGATCGTGAGGGATGTTAGCACCATAGTTAGGATCTGACGAGACGTTCGCTGTGTTGGTGGGATCTTGAGGGTTGTTTGATTGGGCATTCAGGGCTTGTTGGTCGGCCATTTTCTTTTCCTGTGAACGAGTCTGAATGGGCATGCAAGATGATGAGATGGAACAAGATATTAGAAATACCTGGATGATGAAAGATTGATTCGATTTGATGGGAGATTAGCCGATGACAATCGATCGACGTGGATTATTTTGATGGACTCGGATTGGGTTGATTGGTAGACACTGGATTAGTCTAGGTTTTGGATTGATTTGATGATGTGGGGGTTGGATTGAATTGATGATTAGGATTGATTTTGATGATAAATATGATGACAACCGAGATCCACAACCGAGTTTAAGAAGGATCCTTGGTAACACTAGGTGTTTGATTGACGGGTAGATGTATGATAACGACACCGAATCCAACTTGAGATAGAAGCGGATTTATTGGGTCAAGAAGGATGACCAACTTAAGATGGACAACAATCCTAAGTCAGTTATGATGATTATGATTAGAGATGAACACCTAGGTCAACTTGGATGACAACTTCAACGGGGCTTATATGGAATAATGGAGATCAGAGATGAAAGCATATTTAGTACGGATGGGGAGTGTCTCAGGACAGATAAATGACTCTTGGAACGGGAGCTCGGAACAAGCAAAAGAGTGTTTAGAATGAATGACTCTCAAAACGAGGGGATGAAGACCCGGAATGGATGTTCAGATGTTTGTTTCGGATGCTGAATGGTTGTATCGACGTTCAAAACAGAGGGACAAGGGATGGCAAGTGATAATATAGGCTGGCCAAAGGTCAGGTCTGCCACAGCATAAGGTCAGGTCCGCCACAGCATAAGGTCAAGTCTACCACAGCATGTGGTTAGGTTCGCCAAAGGATGTGGTCAGATCCGCCAAAGGATAAGTTTGAAGCTTGATTTTTTGATGGATGAGTAAGGAAAAGGACCCAAAATATAGAAAACACTGATAACAAGAATTGGCTAAACTGTAAATGACTAGTTTTGCACAAGAAAGACAATTCAGACAGCACAACCCTATGATTAGTAGAAATGGGGTATGGCCAACAAAGTCTTCTACTCTAGGATGCACATGGTTGCTAAGGAGTCCTCGTTATACACCTGGTACGCGAGGCCAAAACCATGAACACCAAACCGTTACAAGCGTGAGTAAGGAACCTTAGCGAGATACTAAAGACTCAGACAAACTCTTCACATCATCCCGATGCTTTTCCAATTACAACGTGGTTGGATTGAGGTACAACTTTGAATCTCCCCCCTTTATATACCCCACCGGTACGTGTGGTTGGAATCATCCCTTGGGGTGATGAAATCCCCAAGGAGGTCCCACTAAGAAAATGAAAATAGGGTGACTCAAAGGACTTGGAAAACTATGATTTCTCGTCACCCAGGATCGCCAAATGGCATAAGGGGATTGGATACGTCAAATAGCCTTCCAAAAGCATGCCAAACAAGGTTTGTTGACCTCTCTAATTAAACTATGTGCCTAATTTACCAAAAGACAATTGGTAAAAACTTAGAATTTCACCTTGGGGAGGTCAGGTCCGCCACCGCAGGGTCAGGTCCACCACTGCAAGGTCAGGTCCGCCACAACAGGTTCAGGTCCGCCACCGGAGGGTCAGGTCCGCCACTGCAAGGTCAGGTCCACCACTGCAGGGTCAGGTCTGCCATTGCAAGGTCAGGTCCGCCACTGCAAGGTCAGGTCTGCCACCGTAGGGTCAGGTCCGCCACTGGAGGGCCAAGTCCGCCACTGCAAGGTCAGGTCCGCCACTCTATAACCTGAACTTGCAAAAATGCAAAAAATAGCAAACATGAAAGAAAAAGACCTGTTTGTGGGTCCCACTGGGCGTGCCAGAAATGTGATAGGTCGAATGTAAGCGTTAGAAAATGAGCAGCAAATAAAAGAGTTTAAATAAACACCAAAACAACCTACACCTCAAGATTAGCCTAAGTTGGAATCAACACAAGATAAAAAGCAACAAATGGAACATTATACCTTGTCTCAAATCGATCCTTTGGTTGGCCCTTCGATCTTTGATGTGTATGCTCCTTGGATGGAAAAAGATGCAAGCTAAATGATGTTGTGAGGATGAGTGCAAGTGGATGAAAACATGAAAATGGCTAAGTGTAGATTGAGAAATAAAATTGCAAGAGTTTGGCTAGCAAAATGATCTCCTCCAAAATGAGAGAAAAGAGGGTATTTATAGGAATTTTGAGAATTCCTAGAAGAGATGGATGGCCAAGATTGAGCCACCAATGATCAAGATGTAGGGCTAAGGTGAGTTGAGAACTCACAAGCCCTCACATCTTGACATGTGGCATGTGATTTAGCCCTAAAAGGTGAAGTGGACATGAGGTGGAAGAATAGTACATGACATGGAGGGGGGTACAAAGGACCTTATGATTGGACAAGATCTCCTCATAAAGGAGGTCCTTGTCCCCATGTGGGTGAGAGGACATGTGAGGAATTAAAAATTCCTGAAATATTCTCATGGGGAGATGGGAAAGAATAAAGAATAAGTAGAGGACATGTGGGAAGAAGTGAAGGAATTAAAAATTCCTTTTGGGTGCATTAGGGGATTAAAAGGTGAATTAAAAATTCACACGGGGAAGTGAAGTGCCTTGCCCAAAAGGAGAAAGCCTTTAATAAGGTTGAATTAAGGACACATGCCATAAATGGGAAGGGGATTAGGTTGTACTAACCATATGATTAAGGTTGTGCAAGTACTTAATTAGATGGACTAAAGACTTATTAGAAGCAAGTGGGAGATTATGGAGGATGTGACCCTAATGATGATTAAGGGTGTGCACATGGTAACCCTAGTTAATTAGAAGAAGATGAAGGAATTAAGATGGATTAGAGACCAAATTGCAAAAGTTGGAGGATGTGACCATAAGAGAGAAAAGAGGAATTAAAAAAAATGAATTTTAATTCCAAAAGGGGAATATGACTAAAAAAAATAAAATGGTGTATTTATTTAATTTAGAGGAGGAAGAGGGGTAAAGTATTTATTAAATTAAATACTTTATGATCCTTGTGTAAGATGCAAGGTATTAATTAAACAAATAGTTTAATTAATGTTAACAGATAAGATAAGCAATTGGATGAATAAGGAGACGTGTTTGATCATATGGAAGTGATCAAATTGGACGTTTACAGTAGGCATTGCTCAGAAAAGGTGAGAAGATGGTAAGTGATATGCTCTACCATGGCTTGAAAATGATCGGTATTGATGTTCTTAGGAACATATGACTTAGACAAGGATTTTTCCAATATTTCCCTATGTGCGGGAGATAACCTTAAGAGTTCTAAGATTGATATTTATGCGGGGGTTTGCTTAAGCCGATATAGAAGTTGTACTTTCTAGGATTAGACATGGGAAAAGTAGGTTTTGTCCTAGATTGAGTTGGGATTCCTTGAACAGTTATTTTTCCACGTCATGTGGTGACTTCACATTCCATACTAGGTCCTTTGATGGTAACAATAATGATAATGCTATAGGAGGAAACTACATTGGAATTGGTATGTTGCACATTGGTGTAATCCTTAGCTTTTCTATTGTTATTTGCTTTGTTATGATCCTACAAAGGGTTCTTGCATATTTTGAGATCCTAGTTCCCAGTTGGTACCTCAACATATATGGTATCATTTTCTATGAGATCTTGGATGATGTTTTTAAGTTTCATGTAGTTTGTTGTTTTGTGTCCTTTGATTTTGTGAAAGTCACAGAGATCTCGCTTGTTGTACCAGGATGGCTTCTCTTGTGGTTCTTGGTAGTTTTCAAAGTTGGGAAGTGTTATTAAATTTGACTTTACCAACTTCTTCATGATCGTTTTGGTGGGTTTTGATAACTGTGTGTACTTACGTTTGGGATAGTTATTCTTGTTAGCAATTTTCCTTAGTTGCATGCCGGTGTTACTGATTTAATTGCTTCAAGGAGGTGTTGTTTGTTACATAGTCGGCTAGATGTTAGAAACTTGATTGTTATTGGGTCTATGAGCACTTAGGACTACCTTAGCATCTACCACACCATCATTTTTCATGTTTTTGTTCTTTGCCCAGAAATGAGGTTTCTCATTCAAACTAGTTGAAGGACGATTGTCCTTGTAAGATTGAGTATTTCCTTGTGAGATTAGGGCTCTTTTGATGTTAAGGGATCTAGGGACAAGTTCATCATATGATGTGATGCATTGCATTTTCTAGCGGAATGATAGATTTGGATTTGGATTGGCTATGGTTATTCCCACTTGTTGTTCGTTAGGGAGAGGCCACTTGCTTTTACTAGCTCTTTGTCTCCATCATTGTAAGAAAGTAGTGAAATTTTCTCCTTGATTTTGTCTAAGAGTGTATAATTCTTCTAGATTGACATCCATGTTAAGATTGAAGCAGTAGTGATTGATGAACTTATCAGTGATTTCTTGAAAAGTTTTGATACTAGGAGGAAAATGAGAAAACCAATCCATACCATGACCTGTTAAACTTTGAGGGAAGAGGTGGATTAGATATGAATCATTGTAAGCCACCTCCATGCACATGATGTTAAATTATTTGATATGGTCTACAAGACTTACTCTCCCTTAATATTTTTCAAATTTGGGAATTTCAAAACTAGGAGGGAATGGCATCATTGCTATGTTTTGATCAAATGGATAAGGACACAAGTTTTGTGTATGGGGCTTCTTTTTCTTGCCCACGAGAAGGTCCTACATTTCTTGTGAGAGTGGTTTCAATTGTGATGCTAGATTGTCTTGTGGGTTGGGTGGAGAAACATATGGTGGGATGATAGATGAGTTATATGGGGTGTATGTTGGTGCAATATTTTGTGAAGATGATGGGGGTATTGATGCATATGTTCCTGATGTATTTGGATTGACAATGTTTGAATGAGGATAATAGGAACCTTGTTGCTATTGTTGCAAATATTGTCAAGAGCTGGTAGGGCTTGTTGTTGTTGCTATGCCACCAGGACTTGTTGTTGGGTCTGTTGTTGTTGGTGTGCTAATAAAGTTTCTTGTTGTACGACTTGTTGTGCTGCTAAGTCTGCTTATTGTGCTTGTTGTGCTAAGACTGCTTGTTGTGCTTGATGTTGTTGTTGTGCTAAGGATGCTTGTTGTGCTTGATATTGTTGCTGTGCTAAGGCTGCTTGTTGTTGTTTCTCTTGTTGGATGGCTTTTTGTGCTTGTTGTAAAGATAAGGCATGTGCTTGTAATGTGGGACCGGGTTGTTGTTGAGACATTTGTGAAGGATTGTGGATATTGATGTTTTGAGTGGCTAGTGGATTTTTGGTGAAAGGTGGATGATTCCCTTGATTTAACATTCCTTGTAATATTGTAGAATGAGGTGGAGGAATGTATGTTTGAGGTTGTGATTGATTTGGCATAGTAAAGGGGACTGTGGGAAAAGATGATGTCATTAAATCTTGCAATGGAAATGACACACTAGAGCCTTGAGTCCATTGATTGAAAAGATTCCCTTTCCCTATGTTTTGAGGATTTCCTTGTGCAAAATATGTAAACAAGGGATTTGTGATCAAGGTACTTATAGGATTGATAGACCTTGTAACCAAGGGATTGTTTTTAGTTAGATCGATAGTGGATGAGGTGAAAATGGTAGATGGCATAGATGAACCGACCAGAGGGTTGGATAAAGATGTCCCTATTTGCATTAAGGGTTGGTTCTATGATATAGTATTGACATGCCCTTGTGTGCCATTTTGAGATACTTGGTCTATACCACTTTGCGTGATGGTGGGAAAACTTGTGGTACTCATAGGTGTGGATGAAGAAGGGTGTCCCTGAAATGTCTAAGTGGTTGTGGAATAATGAATTTCAAGTGGTGTGTATTGTTGTTTTGGAGCTTCGGGAATAGGAAGAGCTCCAAAAGTAGGTGTCCAAGCGATTGTTGGAGGTGGAGGATTAGTGTCAAGGGTACCCACAAGTGTACTACTTTCAAATGGTGCGGTATGACCAAAATATTTAGCAAGGCTCATTGCAAGACTAGGAATGTAAGTTTGATTTAGCCCTACCAATGAAGTTGTGAAACCTTGTGTTAAATTTTGTGCTACAAACGTCGAGGAGATAGGAGATACATTTTTAAGGGCTTGATGTTCCATAATTTCTTCCCTAGTAAGCTCAAATGGATTATTCATGACGTCTTCAATCTCATATTGTCTTGAAGGAGATGACAGTTGTTGTGACGGGGTAACATGAATTTTAGGATCAAATCCTAAAGGATTTGGATCACTTGAGGTAGATGTAACTTTGGTTTTCTCCATGATTCTCTTGTGTTGTGATATTTTCTTTACCATAAATTTTGTGTCACCTATGGTAGAGTTGTGTTGAGTTTTGTAATGTTTGAACTCTCTAGTTGACTCAAATCTAGGTAACAGGGACACTCTAAGTCTTTTGGGAGCAATGATGATATTGTGGGATGAAAAGATTAGTGATGTGGGAAGTGGTCTTTGCAAACGTTTTGGGACAACACTTTTGACTTGAGTTTGATGTTTTGATATTGGGATAAAGGATGCTAATGAACTTAGAAATATTTAGGGTAGACTTGTGACCTTCAAGATGAGCTAGTTAAAAAATGATAACTAACTTAGGTAAGTTCATGGAAAAGGATATATTTCACATACAAAGTAGCTAAGTTAGTAGTTGGTTGGATTGATGTTTAAGTCCCAAAGTGTTGGTGTACTCAAAATTTTGCAAAGTTGGATGAAGTGAAGGATGACATTTGATGAAGGGGTGAGTGAAATGTTTGACCCAATGTTGACCTAAAGTGAACCTTAGTTTTCCAAGACCAAGGCAGTGAGAATAATGCTATACCTCTAAAATTTTCAAGTCACAAAGAATAAATGATTTAGAAATTTGTTGATCATAAAAAAGATGAGGCTTTTGGCTCATAAAGAACATATACATGTCTAGATATTTCCTTAGTGTGCATTCATAAAAGTTTATCAACAACTTGTTTCTAGTTTCATAGAGCGCCTTAATGTGGTAGTTGATTACTTTTGCACTACGATGCCTAAGCTTAAAGTGATGACCAGTAGACCTTCTTTTGGGGATCCTAACTTTGTGCGAGATCATCTAGTAAAGTGAACCTTTGTTTTGACAATACCAAGGTAGTGAGAATGATGCTAGACCTCTAAAATGTTCAAGTCCCAAAAAACCAATGTTGATTTAAATGAGAGGATAGATGGAATCTTCAAACCTATTCAGGTTCTCCTAGCTCAAGCATAAAATTTTCTCATCAAGGTGTAACGATTGCGGTAAAATATTGAAGCCCAATTTTGACCAAACCTTGTTCTACAATTCCTATGTTTGAAATAATGAGCTGGAGATTTTCCCCTAAGGATTTTGAATTTTTGATGAATCATCTATAGGAGTTCAGTATCATATAAAAAGATCAGGGTTTTGACTCCAAAATAATGCATATAATTTGGGACTATACCTTGAAGTGTGTCTATAAAAGTTTGCTACCAACTTGTCTCTATTTTTGTGAAGTGCTAAAAGGTGTTTCTTGAGAGCTTTTGGAGTGGGATGCCTAAGTCTAAAATGATGACCTATAGACCTTTCCTTAGGGATCCTGATTTTACGTGAGATCATGTGAAAATAGTTTAAGTTTATGGAAGAAAGGGATATATTTATTTCCACGTAGGTGGTGGTAATATGGTGGTAATATGGGCCTTCCATCCTCAATATCAGCTTGTTCCTCTTCTTTTTCTAAAATGGTTGTTGTGTTTCTCCGAAGTGTATTTGTTTCCCTTATTTCAAAAGTGAAGCTTCTCAAACTGCTAATGAGATTGGTTTGTTCTTTGTTAATGAGTTCAAAGTTTGGCTAAATTATAGCACTTAGAAGATCAGGCTGTTCAAGAGGAGTGATTAGTCTCCAAAGATTCATGTAGAGTTCATTTGTCAATTTATCTTCGCTAAAGTGAATTAATTTTACCACAAACACTTGCCTTGATTATGTTTTCAAACTAGATGTTTATGTCAAAAACATCATAACTTTCACAATGTCCATTTCGTGAAAATTATGAGGTTAAAGCCATAATTTCCTATGTTATCTTTGGGAAATATGGGTTTGAAATTAATGTCAAGCTATTTAGAAATCACCAAGGATAAATCCTTAGGACAAGCAATAATATCAAGGCTAACTCAAGATGTCCATATTTGAGCCAAAGTGTTTGAAATTTTGAGGATGATAGTGAATGTTTGTTTTTGTATCGTTTTGAAGCTAAGCAAAGCATTAAACTGACTCACAATCATTTACAATCCTAGGATAGAAATGGCCATATTTGTTGAGTCCCCACTAGGATTTCTCCAAACACTAGACAATGCAAATAGTTAGAGATTTGGTGACACTGGCTCCCCTCCATGACACATACTTCTTGGGACCACCAAATCTCAAAATCCTTAAAATCTAGAGATTAGGAGGAATTTTTCTATTTCTAAAATTGAATAGTACAAATGTGGGGCAGCTTCAGAACGACCGTTCTTGCACCAAAAAATATTTTAGGATTTTGGCTTGCTAATTAAATGGGTTGTACTAAGGACTTTCATTTGAAATGGCCATACACATGGCAATATTAGCTCAAGATTATAGAGAATCAAGAGGCTTCCCAGTCCTTTCCCTAAGGAAGGATTTTTATGTATCACACAAATACTATGGGTGACACTTGTCGGTATGACATATCCGCACCTGTTGTTAATGACTTTCGTCACAACACATTTTTATATAGCGATTGGAAGAGATTGGCTTTAGCTCGTTACCACTTGAGTTGTTCCCTTGGGGTGAGTACTTTTTCCCACCAAGATAGGCTCTCTAAAGATAAACAATAGCAAGAAAGTACATCCATAGTTCGATCATCTTTGCTTGCATGAACACAAATAGAACACACGCTATGCCTTTTTCTCACACTTGCAAGGGGTTTCAATTTTAATCCAAATTGAAAGATGTAGGTGATTTTGAAAATTTTAAGGAATGTTTCTATTTCTCAAGGTCACCAAATGACATGAAAGAATTGCATACACATCCACTAACAATGTTGAAAACCACAAAACATAACAAATAGTTGTAAATTTTAACCCTTCAAAGCAATGATGAGTTCGTTTTAAGCACCAATTGAAAAATGAAGTTGCCTTGTTCAATTTTAAGCCCAAAATACAATGATGATGTGAAGGTTCAATTTTATCCAACTTTGAGCATTCATTTTAAACCCAATTGAAATCTAGTGCGTTTCCTAAAGGAGAAAGTAGAAAGCATAAAATTGGGTTATAATTGCCCCAAAGTGTCAAACACTTGTTACAATTATAGAATTTTTAAGATAGAAAAGCTTTCTTCACTTTTGCTCCATGTCTTTAAACTTGCAAAATCATGTTAGCCTAACAACTAGAACATAGTCATAAGCACATCAGTGGTCAGATAAATCCAAGAAATTAAATCACATGTTGAAAAAACAAGCATACAATTTCTTACCTTGGATGGGCATCGCTGAACACGGTAGTGTCACAATTTGAAGTATGGGCGTTGCTCTACAATAGGAGCAGTGAGCATGATAGCATTGGGATTTTACTTGGCATTGTAGTTGCTTTTGTTGGCATCATGGTTTGAAATTTGTTGACATCGCTCTGGTGAAGTTTGGGAGTCGCTATTTGAAATTTTTGATACTTCCAGATTAAATAAGTGTCGCTAGATTTAAATAAACACTGGTGCATTAATTCAGCATTGGGATTTCAATTTGTAATGGCGTCACTATATAGAAATGCTCTTCAAAGGGCATTGCTATTTGTATTTTGAGTGTCACTGCAACTTGCAAAACAACAAACAAATGAAATTCAAGCTAAAAATGTTTTAAGTTAACAATTTTCCTTCCTAGTGTTAGAATGCGAGATGAGGAAATATTAGTGAGGGTCGATTACACTTGATTCATGATGAATCAAAGCATAACTTCGCTAAATAAACCTACATCTACAAACAAGATCATTCAAATTGGAAATCTAAACTAAGCATTTTATTGAAATTGAAAGATACAAACTAAGAAAATAGTTAAATTCCTAATCTAACCCATTTGAAACTTATCCTGTTTTAGAATTGGTGTCGTGTTGATGTGAAACAACAACCCTTTCCCAATCCCATGATCAGTGAGCTTGTTTTAGTCGATTCTATGGAAGAGAATCCATAAAACCATTGTGATTGATGTATGAAAAACTATTTTATGCTAAAAATGAGCATGATACAAGCTAAGTTACCATGATTTTATGCTAAAAATGTATTGATTATGCTATTGCTAATCTAAACTAATTCTAAGCTAAAAGATGAAAATCGTAATTTATAAACAAGCTAAGATGGATTTGTGGAAGCCATTAATGGACGCTCTAAACTATGATGCAATTAAAAGTTAACTAAAATAAGCTAAGAAGTGAGTAAATATGAGTGTGAGTGCATATGAGATTCAACAACATAATTTTGCAATTGAAAGATGGATGTATTAGTTTCAACAACATAAGTTTGCTTTGAAAAAGATGGATCCATTTGTCTCCAAATAGTGACCTATTTATAGGAAAGAAAATGAGGAATGAAGGGTTGAGATTGAAAGTATTAATCAATGGTCCAAGATGAAGGAGACGAGAGACATGGATCATGGATTCTCATCAATGGATGAGAATGCATGATGGAATTTTAATCAAGGGTTCACACTTGCCTCAAACAAACACATTTTTGACCTACTCACATAGGTCAAAGGTGACTTGTTCAAAAGGTTAAAGGTTAAAATATGCTTAAGAGGCCAAGTGAAAATATCCCTTTTTCAAAGGATGGAGGAATAAGAACATTCCTTAGAATATTCCTTTAGGTGAGGAAAAAAAGCAATTTACAAATTAAAACAAAGTTTTAATTGTGCAAAAAGGGGATAAGGAATATTCTAAGGGGAATATTCCCTTTGCTTAGAGGAAAGTTAGATTAATTGCTAATTAAACAAGATTTAATCATGCAATTTAGAAGAATAGAAGAATTAAATAGATATTTATTAAATTAAATAATTTAATAAATGGGAGAAAGGTGAAATGATATTTAATTAAATAACTTAGGATTATTTAATTAAATAAGATGACTTAGGAAATTAAATTAAATATTTTGATTTATTTAATTTAATGAAATGAAATGTTAGCACGAAAAGGGATGAATTAATCTGATTAAATTAATTAGGTTAATGGATGAAAATGATGCAATTAATTAAATAGCTTGGCTATTTAAATTAATTAAGTGAAAAGAGGAAGGGTTAATGAGGAAATGATGTTAGTAATTTCGTTTTAAGTGTATGATATCGATTAGGGAATTTTTTAGTGTCCATCAATTCTCACTTGTGCAAAAAGTGTTGGTGCTTGATAAAAAGACCTTGATTTAAAATACAAGAATTGATTTTTAAAGCTTGAAAAAATACTAGTATTTTATATCGTTAATATCCCCCCCTTCCCAAATATTCATGTATTGAGAGGCGTGAGTAGCACAAATGAATAATCATTTCTAGGCATGAGTAGCACTAATGAATAGCCATTTCCTTCACAAAATTTTGTACAATAAATAAAATGTCCAGGTATCGTCAGTGGCTAGGTAATTTATCATCACACATGCTAGCCAAGTAGGTAACCTCCCTCTTGCACAAGTATTACTCAAAATTAGTGTGAGTTAACAAGCTTGAAATTGATAAACAGATTCATAGAATTTTGATTTGCTTCAAAAAAGACATCATTTTTTTCCACTTGTGATAAAATCTATTAAGATAACGCATCGACTCATTTCTCTAACACAAAAATTACAATGATGGAAGCCCAAATAAACAAGAGGATGTTTTTCCCTAGTAAAAATGGGGGTCTCCTATACAAGCCATGCTTAAACAAAACTGAAATGGTTAAATATTTCACATTGATAATGCAATTACTAATGGTGTTCTACACAAAGCAATTGGGAGGAACCTACTCACAAATTTCCCTTGGTTTTTGTATCCTTTTCAAAATAGTGAATGGCTTGATATTTGAATATGTCAAAGATCATATGATTTTTGAGAAGTCTTTTCACTCTTCCATGAAAAACTATGACATCTTTAGCGGTCACGCACCAGTCAAGAGATTATTCAAGCATAAGGATATTGAAATATCTTTAGCCATCAATTGTGTGTTTAAAAAAATTAAACATGGCCTCAACAATTATTGCTCCATCATAACTGTCATTGTATTGAGATCATATTACTCAAAGATTGGTGGGGAAAAGATTGAAAGGATTGAGAAGATCTTCCATGTGCTTTATTTTTTGATCACCTACCACCCCAATATCCCTCCTCTACCTGCTCCAGTGGTTGTAATTGCTAAAAACTTGACTTATGCTTGCATCAACATTAATGATCCACTATAGGAGTTCTAACTAAGAAATCCTTATTAATTTTTTTCTTTGCAAATTGTGAAGGCTTTTTTCCCTATTCTTTGTACTTGCTTGGCTTCACTTTTAATCTTTCGCTCAAATGTATGTATTTTGATATATCCAATCACTATAGTCTTTTTTTTGTATGTATGACATCATTATCTTCAATATCTATCTTTGGTCATAGTTGTTTGTATAGATTTCTAATAATTACCTCTATATTTAGCCATGGATTGGGTGTTTTTATATATTTCATATATTTTAATATAATCTTATTTCAAGTGCTCTACATATTTTGTCTAAATATAAATAAAATTTTCAAAAGGTGACTAGAATTACAATTTACATCGATGTATTTATAATATTATAATAAATTTTGATCATTATATGTAGGTAGATCAACAACATAAGCTATATTTTGGTCCGAACTTTTAACACACCCAAATTTGTACATAAAGTCTTCAGAATAAAGACAAGTGCTAATGAGTGAATGATTCATATTAACAAAAAATTATAGGTAATTATTAATGGGTGATCCCACAATATTGGTTTACAATTTTTGGCCAAACTGGATAGTGAATTGATTTTTTTCTAACTAAATATTTACTTTCGGGCACCTATAGCGGCTAAACCGTGAGGAATTTGAAGATGATGCAAACTAGTGATTTGTGACATTTTGTTTATAGATTCTAAATATATTTTTTTCAAAATTTTTGGAATCAGATTGCACTTATTTTTCCATCTCCTTCGAAAATTAGTTTTTTCAGTAAAGACCATTTTTAAGGAATGACACTCACCGTATAACACATAATTTTTTTGAACCATGGAGGATAAAATTCTATTTTTTTCGAATTTAGATTTGTAACTATGATATCTAGTGCTTGCAATTGGTTTCATAGTTTTTTTTTTGAATATTTTTTCCTTAATCAAGTTTCAAAGTTGAACCAAATACAATTCAAACATAGGCAGACTGTATAATACACAACGTTTTTTGTATGTATCGAAATTCAATTTTTTTTTTTGTTGGATCAAGGACTTCAATATTTGGTGCACTCATATGTTTAATTTTTTTTTGATAATCTTCTATTTTTCCACATGTGCAGAATAAAGAGCTTGATTTTTGGTGAAAAACCTACATTCACAAGAAATAAAAAATAAATATGGTAATAAAATTAAATTTATTTAAAATTATACTTTTTGGAAGCTTATAATAAGGACTACATACTTATAAAAATAAATTTTAAATGAATTCATTTGATCCCCAAAAGGTAAATCAAAAGTGGTTTTTTATTAGCATTTTGATAGGTGTAAACGAGACTCTATTATAGGTATGGTTTAAAACTAGTGGGGTTCTATCCAAGGGGTTTGATATAAGGTAGTGTGATCAAACCTCCTCAATTGGAATGCTTTAAATAGAAATTTTTAAGGCTTAAATAATTATATTTTCTAAAAATATGTGATTTCAACAAAAATCAGAATCTCCAGAAATTGTAAACCAGCTTTGTGGATCACCCTAATAAAACAAAAAATTTGAGACAAACCTCCTACCTTCCAAAATCAAAACCAAAAACAAAAAAATTTTAATAACAAACAAAAATATATTTTAATAACAAACTAAATAAAAAACTAATCAATATAATCTTTCATCTAAACCAAAAACAAAAATAACAAAGATTTTTTTTTTAAATTAAAAATAATAATATTTTAATAGCAAACAAAATAAAAAACTAACCACTAAATGACAATTATTTACATGTGCATATATTTGTAAACTTGGTTTTCCATCATTTTTAATGTATTATACAAGAAGGCAAACAATTTTTTAACAACTTTGTGGAGTATAATAGCCAACTAGAATTTAAGGCCAAATTTAGTGACTCATGACATTTCGTAATGATCGAGGTCGATTGAATAGTGCAAGTTGCATTGGGGATAAGATTTGATGAATGTGGGTCTTGTGGAGCCATTCATCATATGACCGGTTGCCTTAATTGTGGGTATAAGAATATATTTTGTATCCTTCTTAGGTAATCACTATTTTTATTTCCAATTCTAGGGGAGAGGACCCAATAGTTGAGCATGTTTAAATAGTTGTGATAGTACTTGTTTATATAATGCCCAATAGTTGTGACTTGACTACCCATAATTAAACAAAATGTATTCCTTTGATCTAAAAAGCAACCAATCATGTGATGCCACATCAACGCTCAACTACCCATGATGTGAATGCACAAGTAATGGTCTCACTTTATTTTTGGGCCTTTTTGGACACCTTGACAAAAATTAAATGCTAACGTGGCATCATATTTGACGATGTGGCCTTGAAACGAAAGTTATAAGTAGGGGACTTGCCAAATAAGCTACTGTAAAAAATTGGGAGTGATTTGAAATTTCTACATAGGATAATTAGAAGCGCGAAGTTAGGATGCACAACTACTAGGTCCTCTCCCCTACAAACCTAATCCAGGATTTCAAAATAGTGAATGGATCAAAATTTGAATATGTCAAATATCATATGATTTATGAGGAGTATTTTCACTCTCCCATGAAAAACTATGACATCTTTAGCGGTTGTGCACCAGTAACAAGTTTATTCAAACATAAGGATATATTGAAATATATTTAACCATAAATTATGTGTTAAAATAATTAAACATGGCCTCAACAATTATTTCTCCATCATAATTGTCCTTTCATTGAGATCACATTTCTTAGAGATTGGTGGGGAAAAGACTAAAAGGATTGAGGATATTTTCCATGTGCTTTATTTTCTAACCACCCACCACCCCAATATCCCTCTTGAACTTTCTCTAGTGGTTGTAATTGTTGAAAAATCAACTTATGCTTGCATCAACTTTAATGAGCCACTATAGGAGTTCTAACTAAGAATTGCCTATTAATTTTTTTTCTTTGCAAATTGTGAAGGTTTTTTTTCCTATTCTTTGTACCTGCTTGGCTTCTCTTTTAATCTTTTGCTCAAATGTATGTATTTTGATATATCCAACCAGTATAAGGGTTTTTTTTGGATGTATGACATCCTAATCTTCAATATCTATCTTTGGCCATAATTGTTTGTATGGATTTTTTATCATTAACTCTAGATTTAACCATGGATTAGGTATTTTTGTAATATTTCATATATTTTAATATAATCCTATTTCAAGTGCTCTACATATTTTTTCTAAACATAAATAAAAATTAAAAAGGAACTAGAATTCCAATTTACATCGATTTACTTATAATATAATTATAATAAATTTTGATAATCATATGTACGCAAATCAACAACATAAGTTTTATTTTGGTTCGAAGTTTTGATGTGCACCCAAATTTATATATAAAGTTTTTGGAATATAGATAAGTGTCAATGAGTGAACGATTCATATTAATAAAAAATTATAGATAATTATTAATAAAACAAAATTTCAAAAGGATGGCTAGAATTACAATTTACATTAGTGTATTTATAATATTATAATAAATTTTAGTCATTAGATATACACACATCAATGACATAAGTTATATTTTGGTTTGAAGTTCTAACACACCCAATTTCTACATAAATTCTTTAGAATAGAGACAAGTGTCAACAAGTGTACGATTCAAATTAACGAAAAAATAATAAATTAATAATAAAATAAATATTCAAAATGATGACTGCAATGAAACTTTATATCGATGCAATTATAATAATAATAAATTTCAATCATCATATGTTCATAGATTAATGACATAAGTTTTATTCCAAGAAAAAGTTTTGACACAACCAAATTTATACATAAAGTCTCTGAAACAGAGATAAATTTTAAAAAGTGAATGATTTAGGTTAACCTTGTTTTTACATATATTCTAGGGTAATCCCACAATAGTGGGTCCTAAACTTGGGACATGAAATTTTTGAAAGGGAGTGGGAAAATAATTTGAACTACCTTCATTTGAAGGTTTTTATGCAAAGACCTTTGAGCAAAGATCATCTTTTAATGCTATGAGATTTCCACAATCCATCATATTTAAGATTTTGAGATTTCTGAATTTTTGATTGTGTTTAAGTTTTTTTCATCAACGTTTCGGATCACACTCAGTGATCCATCATCAGGATGATAAAGAGCTCTTTATCATCCTGATGATGGATCACTGAGTGTGATTCGAAACGTTGATGAAAAAAACTTAAGCACAATCAAAAATCCAGAAATCTCAAAATCTTAAATTAAAGATCATCTTTGTTCGAAGGCCATCAATAAATTAATACCTTTGAGAAAAGGTTACTTTGCTTGAAGGTATTATTTTATTGCTTTTTAAAGTTATACATGAACCAACATCTTTGCTTGTCGGTTCATTTTGATCTCCAAATTTATCCACAGAGCTCCTTCCACCAAATTTATTTGTAGAGTACGTTCCACTATCAGACCTTACACCTTATGTAACTTATGAGAGAGGAGACTGTTTGATCGAAGAGTAGGTTTCAAATAAAGAGAAGTAGGGCGACATTCAAGCGAAGGTGATTTATAATATTCCCTATTTTCCTCTATAATTTTCCCTTATTTTTTGTACAACTTTCCCTCATTTCCTCTACAATTTCCCATTATTTTGTGAATTTCATGGATAAATTGTGAAATTATGAAATTTATGGATAAATTCATGGACAAATTATGATTGATTGTTTTGTGAATTCTTTAAATTTTAAAATTGAAATCTTGAAATTTACAAACCAAATAAATTGAAACCCTATAGATGATTATCAAACCCTAAAATTCAAACCCTAGGAAGTTATGTAGTATCCTTCTTTCCCTCTAGTCCATGATCTCTTCCCACTATAGCTCTCATTCTCTAACAATATTCCTCTTAATCATAGATTACATCTAAATCTATCCATGACCAAGATTCCTCCTACTCCTTGTAAGAGGGTAAATGTTTTTCATCCATCTAATGATACTTTCAATCATGACACATGTGATGCACAAATAGAATATGAAATAATTTCTCTTTAGGTATTGAAGATATTGAATTGACCTTACTCTCAATGGAATTGACACTTCTTAAGCTTCTTGATGCTTGAGAAAATATTTTTTCTCATTCTTCAAACATACCATAGACATCTAGGGGGGAGGACCTAGTAGTTGAGCATTTTTCAATAGTTGTGATAGTAGTAGTTTATATAATGCCCAATAGTTGTGATAGTAGTTGTTTATATAATGTCCAATAGTTGTGACTTGACTACCCATAATTAAACAAAATGTATTCCTTTGATCTAAAAAACAACCAATCATGTGATGCCACATCAACACTCAACTACCCATGATGTGAATGCACAAGTATTGGTCTTACTTATTTTTTGGGCCTTTTTGGACACCTTGACAAAAATTGTGCTAATGTGGCATCATATTTGATGATGTGGCCTTAAAATGAAAGTTAGAAGCAGGGGACTTGCCAAGTAAGTTGCTGTAAAAAATTGGGAGTGATTTGAAATTTCCACGTAGAATAATTAGAAGCACGAAGTTATGGTGCACAACTACTAGGTCCTCTCCCCTATTAGAGCACAATGGAATTTTTTTTTGGATTTTGAAAAATATTTTGAAAAGATGATACTTACATAGAATAAAACATGGAGTAGCAAACTCATATACTAAATCCAATTGAGACACACAAAGCCAACAAAATAGAATGTGTTGCTTCACTAAAATTTGTTATGTATATAACAACCACCATGTCTTGGGAGTTGCACAATACATCAAATAGCAACACATAACCAACACAAACCCTAAATAATGAACATTAATATCCATATGCACACTAAAATTGATCTTCGAAGGAGAACTTGGAAACCTACAAATATGTTATGTCCTTCACCTAGTCTACTCCATGAGCTAAGCATGCCAATAATCACAAATGAAAACATTTATTGTTTTAATTCATTTTTATGTGGTTTGCGATTGTTGGAGAGGGAACAAACATGATGTAAATTTTTGCTACATAATTTATGATTGGTGAAAGCATGTTCATAGGTTTATTTTAAAATTTAAAATCTAAAAATAAGATCATAAAAAATGGTTTTAATTTTCACTTCACATGGTTCCACAAGATCCCTAGAAAAAAATGATAAGCCAATATGTTTTGGCAAACCTTATTTAACATATTTTAAAATCTAATTAAATAATAAGATTGAGAACTCCTTCAATTATTTCTATTGGAATAGTTTTTAAATGAAAACTACTATAAAAAATGATAAATATTATTGCACTCCTTTTTTGAGCATTTTGTCAAATAGTTAGCATACCTTATGTATTATTTCAAATTTTGCATACATTCCACCAAGGCATTATGCTTTCATGGATGTACATGTGTTGTTTAAAATCTCTAATTCTATCACAAACTAAAACAACATTGGCGAAGGTTATGTAGATTGGATTTACACTTGCATATAGAATTTTATTCTAGAGGGGATCGAGAAAACATTAGAAAAATCTTTAATTTTTGCCACATGGTCAAAGTATTCAAGTTTTATTTTAAAATTTAAAATGAAAAACATTTGTTTTAGTATTCAAATGAGGAGATATTTGATTGGGCACAATATTTTTGCCCTTTTATTTTAAATGGAAAAAGGGAAAGGTCCACATTTTTGACAACCCCTATTTAACATATTTAAAAATTTGTTTAAATGAAAAATATTAATTTTTTTGTTGAAATATTTTTGTTGGGATGGGTTTTAACCAAAACATAAGTTCCTCACAACTAAATAATTCTTTACTTTATATATAAAATAAATAAAATAATTTGAGACTAATATAAAATAAATATATTTTTGATTCCTCACAATTAAATAATTTTATTTATTTTATATATAAAAAATAAAATAACAAAAGATTAATATAAAACAAGTGCCATGTCAAATATCTATTAGTTGATGGGTGAGTCATGACAACAATTTATAGGTTGACTAAGATCAACAAATTATTGCAAGTTGAATGTATCATGATTTTACGAGGTTTAAGAATAATATAATTGTTAGGGTTGACTTTGAATTTGATTCATAATAAATACAGTTATGACTGACATAGTTGAAGTTGAGTTTTTTTATCAATAAATATTATAAAATATTGATGAGTAAATAATTTTTTTATAATTTCCCGCGGCAACTAGGTGAGATGAACAGACACGTGCAACTGTGGAAGGTATAGTGCATGGCCTAGCTGGTGTGGATAGGACATGATAGGAGGTGGCATAGTAAATGCTTACACGTGTAGAGAAGACAATCACTGAGGAAGTGCAGGGTGGCAAAGGACAACATCAATCAATGTGACATGCTTTGTGGGTGTTAAATTGTGGTGTTGGGGAATGATTTTTCATTCATTTCAGCTCGAGGGTAAGGGTCTGGTGAGAAGGCTAGCTTAATGGAGACTCATGTGCATTTGGTTGCCATGTGAAAGCTTTGGGATTTCCTTGGTAGAATAATTATGAATCGCCTTTGTTCTGTATTTAAATAGTGGGATGAATTGGTGTTAGGCCTGTAGCTGAGATGGTATTGGGGAGAAAATTCATGGTTTTCGATGAGCAATACAAAACCAATGATGATATCATTTCTTATTTCATAACGACATTACTAGATTTGGAGGTGTTGACAGCCATGGTTATGCTTATGGCTCAAAATTTGGTAATGGTCAACCTCCTGAGAGGAGTTGAAGAGTCATCATCATTGCAGAGCTCAGGGTGGGGCTACCAAGGCCACAAGACATGGTAAGAGCTCTGTTACCTGGTGTGCGAGTAAGGAGATACCCTTTCCTTCTCTATGTCAAAGGGGGCACACTTGATGAGCACAGGCGAAGGGCGAGGAGGGGACTGGAATTTTTTAAAGTCTTCCTGTATCTAATGGAGGCTTTGAAGGCAGAATGGAAGGAAGAATCCAATGACTACCTCTAGGAGGAGGGGAACATTCTGGACTAGTAGCATGGACTAATCTAGGTGGTCATTTTTTGGCTTCCTTTTGGTGAAATGCTAGTATGGTATGGTAGGGTTTGCGTTGGTCATTTTTTTGGCCTCTCTTTGTATCTCTATAAGGATAGGATAGTCAGTCCAGTCTATTGGCACAAAGCTGGGTCTACTCGATTATAAAAAAAATTGTTGATCATCGGTGAATGGGTGATTTGGGAGGGTAAGGGCGTGTTGATGTGTGTTTTGGCACAACAACATGCAAACAAAATATTGCTAAGTTCTGTTTCTCCTGAAAGAAAAAGATGATCACATGGATATCTTAGCTCCCAAGGTCTTTGTAGTTGGGTCTCAACTGTGCTGATGTTACTCACTAGTCAATGCAACAGTAATATTCAAGGGGCCTGCTGGTGTTGAGCTTTTGGATTGTTCTAGGTTAGACATAAACTTAAACCTAATCTAACTGGGGTTTTAAATAAACAGAAAAAAGATGGATCAGGGCTTTGGAACAGAAAAGAACAATAATTCATCCAAATTAACCAGACTTGCTACCTTTCAAGGAATTCCTAACTAAAACTACAGAAAAAACTTAACTTGTGACTAACACACAATTTCATTCATTCACAGTGCTGATTTCAACAACAAATTGTAAGTTACCATTCAAACAAAACATAAAATCAAACTCATTCCTAGAAAGCTTCTCAAATCAGATGATTAATTCAAAACAAACACCATTCTGAAACACAACATGAAATAGATTTTAATCTGGTTGCTTCTACTGCTAGTGAAATAGATAAGCAACATTTACAAAGCTGGCACAATCACCAGTGTATAGAAAATCTGTGATTTCAAATTGTTTCCATTTACACTAAGAAAACTTAAAGATACATTAGTCTATTCTGGATCTAACTCCTACTCTAAGAAGACAAAATAAGGTCCTATTAAAAATAATCAAGATCAACTTCTATCCCCTCTATTCCTATTCTATTGGCTACTGACTAGAAATTCTCTATCTACCACTTTCTTTACCTTTACAAAGAGGCAAGAATGCCTTATATGGGTATGTGCAGGATCATCATGGAAAAGAGAGGTCCTTAAGTGGCAAAAAATTAGAGTTAGGAAACTTGATCTAAAAATTTCAATAAGTTATCTATATTATTTCAAAAATATGTAAGAATAGAATTTGTAGAAAATTGAATGTAGTAACTTCTAAACTACTAGGTTTTTTTTTTTTTTTTTATATCTATTTGGTGAAAATTTGAAATTTCAATGCAATAGTATGTAAATTTTAGGGAAAAAATGAGAAGTAGGTGTTTGTCTAACCATCCTAACCACAATAAAATGATAATATTTTAGAAATAAGTAGAGGACTCATGTCTAGATGTGATGGACATTTTTTTATAGTTTTTTTCCAAGTAAATAAATAATTATGAATTTTTTATTACAATTTTTAAAAAATATAAAAACTCGTATGTCTGACCACCTTAACTTGGTCAAAAATTCATGAAATTAATTTTTTCCTTTTTTAATCCTATAGTATGCAAAGCATAGAATGTGATGCATGTTTTGGATTCCAAAAATGTGATACCTTTTGAAAGCTATAGATAGTTTTCAATCAGCCTATCAATCAAGACTTTAGTCGTAATTCAAATAGAAAATGAATAATAATTATTAATTAAATGCAAAGTAAAGAATAATTTATATTGGTGGAAAGCTAAGAATCTCCTTTAAAACCCCTTTTCATTTCATCAATTTTGGGTAAAAAAAATTTCGTTAGCTACATACCCTACAAATACCCATCATATTGCCACTTTTTGGCCCATCATGATCCTGCACATACCAATATAGAAAATGCATCAAAAAGAATGCGCTGTCCCCTGTAGTAGGGTTTACAAAATATCTGCATCCAGGAGAGTCGGCTCTCAGATCTTTTGAGGAAAGTCAAAACTGCATTCAATGAGAAGCCCTGTTGTCCGAGTCGGTGATGGCTTGTCCTCAAGAGAAACCTTTAGATCTTTTTGCAGCCACAACATTAACTCATCTATATGCGTGTCCATACTCAAACTCCCTCTGAAATCTGCCTTGAATGCTCCAAAATATCACCATTAATATTGATCTACCTATCAGTGGTCACTACAGCTGTCCCTGTGAGTCACAGATCCTTTCCTTAAGCTCCCTTTCTGTTCTGGACTTCTTTGTTCATTGACTGTCTTCTAGAAGCACCATCGGGCCTCCCTGTATATCTTTGCATTTCGCTTGAGTTGATCCATCATCATCTATTCTCAGAAAGAGTCCATCTGATTTTCATTTTGTTGGCCTTCTTTCCTGGGAACAGTCAATCAATCAAAGGGACCAATGAATCACTCTTTTGGCTTCCTTTGATTGGTCGGGCATACGCCATGTGAGCATCATCAAGCGGTCAAAAGTGGTCCAAACAGTATCGCATGTCGGTGAGACACTTATTGTGTCTCCCCGATGTGATTATATTTCTTCAAAACTATCGGCGTAGCGTGGATCAGTCAATGAGACCTTTTAGCGAGCTGTAGAAGTCACATCGAGCTCATTTTTATGTCGAGAAGACAATCCTGTTTCGGGGAGACCTCACCCCAAACTCCTCTTCTCTTATCGAGCTTACCTTGTTGTCGGTCAGACTCCTTCAATCTCGGGGAGACCTTTCATCGAACCCCTTTATGCTTCTGGAGTCTCCCTGATTTCCCTTTGTTTCGGCGTGACCCTCGTGAGTCAGTGAGACATTACACCGAGCCATCTATCCTCCTGCGACTTTGTTTCCTTTCGGCCAGACCCTGTTGAATTGGAAAGAGGTTATGCCGATAGTATGCCATGTCATCGAGACTCTATTTCTTTCGGTGGGGTCCTCTTTTTGTCAGCAGGACATTCCATGGTCGCCGTGACCTCATGGAGAAGCCCCTTTATTTGTTTGGAGTCTCCCCGATTTCCTCCTTGTTATCGACATGACTCCTGAATGTCGGCCAAACCTCTTGGCACATACCTTTCCTCTCCTCAAGGGGACATCCTGTCGGTGTGACCCTTCCTAGTCATTGATACTTCGTGAACTCGCCAAGACCTCTTGGCGAAGAGAAAACCTTTCGCCGATGTATGAATCTTTTTGACGCCGGTCGGCGAGACATGGAGATTTCGCCAAGACCCTTCCCCGAAGACAAACTTATGCCGATAGGAAACTCCTAGTTGCCAAGACAATGAATGATGTCTTGGTGATAGATGCCTGTATGTGATTTCCACTATCTATGACATCTCCGAGGTCTTGCCGACTATTGCCTTAGCTGATTTTTATGATCAACTGGACTGGGGAATGCATTCTAGCTGAGCTCCCTTGGTAAATATCACCGAGTGTAGGATTTAATCTTGCAAAGAAAACA
The DNA here is from genome assembly GCA_007258455.2 of Sequoia sempervirens. Lineage (NCBI taxonomy): Eukaryota > Viridiplantae > Streptophyta > Pinopsida > Cupressales > Cupressaceae > Sequoia > Sequoia sempervirens. Next base: position 9,790 of record VDFB02076809.1, on the reverse strand, counting down.
CTTTCATTAGTACCAAAATCATATGAAATATATTAAAATAAACTATTCTGTTGCCTACTATTTCATTCAATCTTCCATACTTTCATCTTTTAGACAAAAGGAACCCAACTCTGGCAGAGGTGGAACCAAAACTGAACTGAAAACACACTGCCCTCCTTAAAGCTGGCAGAGGCGAAAATAAATCAAGATGGGGACGAGAGACAAAATGGATAAAGTGGAATCGGGATCGGAACCAAACCCGAACTAGCAACCACATCCCTCGCTTTCAAATTGGCGGGGGTGGGAGAAAAACCGAACATAGCGAAACCGGGATTGGAACAGAAACTAAATAAGAAATTTTTTCAAGTTTCAAGGTTCGGTTCCATTTCCGGTTCCGAGTCCACCAGAACAGAAACAAAAAGACGTGAAAGGAAAAAAAAAAACGACGGAACTGGGACCGGGGAAGGAAAAGAAAACAAAACCTGGAAGGAATTCCAGGTTCAGAATCCGCTCTGATTTTGGGCCCACCTCCGAAAACAAAAAGGAAAAAGATGCGCAGGGCTGAAAACACCCAAGGCACAAGACACAAACTGACAAAGACCAACGAAGAGAGAGAAAAGGCGGGGTCGGACCAAGGATGGGACCTGAAGAAATTTTAACACCCCGAATCAGACCGGGACTCGACTCCGCGAAAGAACAAAGAACAGAGATAAAGAACGGTCAGAACCAGAACTAGGAACAGAATAAGACCAGAACCTGGAAGGAATTTCCAAGTTCGGTATTGGTTCTGGTTCCGCCTCCGACAAAAGTTTAAAAAGAAAACGCCTAAGGTAGAAAACCAAAGGCCAAATGGAAAAGACAAAGGGGGACCCATTTTGTTCCAGAATAAAATGGGGTGGTTATGCAAGTCATAACAAATGGCCACTCAGATGGGAAAACGGTTTAACCATTTTCAAGAAACCAAAGGATTCAACAATCCAGAACTCCTGGTTTACGAACATCACGACTCGAATTGGGTCAACTTTAGCAACCAAGGCTGAGCTAGAATCTCAAATGTAAATCAACAATAGCTACTCCTGAATCTATGTGTGTGCTTGATTGTGCATCAACCTTTTATAAAGCTTTCTTCATCTTTCGGTCAACAATGTGCAAGATTTGAGCTACGTGAGTTGATTCCCTATGACTGTTGTGCAATGATATCCTAGGCATTACTCCGCTGCTAGTTAGGCATCCATAGCCCCGACGAAGATACCTCTAGTTTCCTCATAGCATTGCTCTACTGCCAGTCAGGCGTCCATAGCCCTGGTAGAGATACTGGAATCACCCATTCATATTGAATTCTCTTTTCTCTTTTGATAATTCTTTTCTTTTCTCTTTTTTTTTTGTTTTCTCATAGAGTTTCAGATATTTCATTTAGTTCTTTTTTCAATATGTCAGATGTTTAACATCTGATCTGGGTTGAAAACTACCATGGACCTCATAATAGCACTTGGGAGATCGGATTTTTCACTCAAAACTTGCAACACTATCACCCTAGGAAAAATATACCATTACAAGAGGAGATGATCTTACAGATTTGTGACAGATTCAAAGGAGCTAATGAAGGTCTTTTACTTTGCACCTTGTTTTCAAAACCTTCCACAACTCTTATTGGCAATGAGCATAAAACAAAGAGTTTAGGACAAAATCATCCAACCAGAAAGCCTGAAAATATCTAAACCATTTCTCTCCAAATGACCAAAGTATCCTTCAGATAACAACCACCATTCCAAAGATGGAAGGAAATAGATAAACCCCCAAAGAATAAAGCAAAATAGAAACAAAAGATATAAAAAGAAAGGACAAACAAACAAACAACAAAGCTATTTACAAGCAAACAAAATATTTACAAACAGAGAAACAAACTATCTACAAACAGAACATAAAGAAAACTACCTAAACCAAAAAATAATACTCACTAATCCTAATCCTAAACTAACTCCAAAGCCAAACTTTGCAAATACAAGACTGTAAAAATTTGTTCATTGACTTGACTGATTTTTCATTATGTGCAACAATCTTAACTTACTAGGCACAGTTCTAAACCTGGAAAATTTATCTTTATACTCAAAAATATAAAGCTTGTGTGCAATAAGTTCATTTTGAGGGCATAAAGCTTGAAATATTATCAGTTGTGGGTTTTCAATTTTATCATGATTTACCCACAAACATGTTTTACTATCCTTTACGCCATAATCAAATTGAAAATTATTAAAACACAGAGGATAATGAAAGGACACCCCCTGATTCTGAAGATTTCTAGTTGCTAATGCAGACTTGTGGTGTATTATCTCCTCTTCACGAGGTCTCCGCTCATGGAACACCAATGGAACAAGGTTCGTCTTGTAGTTAGGATATTCACTCACCAGCATCTCTGTATTCATCTCAGGCACAGAGTAAATTTTTTTCTGAATTTCTTGAGATGAAGTCTTACTTTGAACATTCTCTTGAAACATGTCACCCCCAAGGGTTTCAGGATCTGCATCTAGCTTATCATTTTTGAAGTCAGGGGTACTGGCACATGGTGAACAAGGATCTTCTTCAAACTCATTTGAATGGATAGAGTCAAAGCCAGGAAAACTTTTCAATTCATATTCATCCATATCATCAACAAAAACATGCCGCTTAGCATCAAATTCATCAGTATTAAAAAAAAATTGATTAGTGGATACTAAGCAAGGACTTTCTTCCAACAACACATTTGAGCAATCAGAATCAAAATCAAGAAGATACTCCCTTGTCTCATTCTCTTCGTTATGATGAAGAGATTAAACTTCTGAGATAACCTCTTGGTCCTTTTCTTGGCATTCCTTTGCTTCATCCAAATATACCCCGTCATGAATTTCCTCAGGGAGCACTTGACTGATCTGCACGTCTACTTGAGCTTCTTCCCTCCAAATTTCGTGCTGGCATTTAAGTTCTTGTCCTTGACCACAAGGTTCACTAGCAATCTCATCTTGAAGCATATTATCTGTTCCAATCTGTCCACCACTTAAATCAACAGAGTCATCTTCTTGTGTTAATCCATTCAGGTGCGTCTCTTCCTCATTCCCCATCATGAAAGAACCTATGAATGCATCGATGAATCCATTCTCCATTTCTATTAGGTCTGCACTAGGTAGAGGATTTTCATCAGTTGTTGAATCCATCTCAATTCAAAGATCTAGGTTATCAAAAGATAAGGAAGAATTGAATCTCTTCACACAGTCACTCTCATCATTTTGGATAGACTGATCATCATTCTCATATGTGTTAGTTATTTCATCCTCTTCATTGGGGTGCAATGAACTATGCTTTGGAAGATGACTAAAAAGAGATGATATGGTCACAACCTCATTGACGAGTGGAGTACTTGACTCTGTGATTGGATTTTGCAGGGATGAATTCTCCCAGTGGTCTTGTGTGCGATTGACCTGATATGGGGTATGGGAAAATGTGGTGCTTAGATTATTAAGAAGGTGGTAGCTGCTTGGTGAGAACTATTGCACCTGGGTAGGGATGGTGGGTGGAGTGGGATAAGGCTGTAGATGATGGCAGTTTGTAAGCACAAGAGGGTTATAATCTTGAGTTCGACTATCTGAATTTCTAGTGTCACCTCCACAGTGTGCCAATAAGAGAGCCTTTTTAAATGCATCATGCAAAGATGTAGCCTTACCACAACCTCTAACTTTGGTTGCTAATGAAAAATTTAAACCCCAATAGTAATGTTCTATCAGTATAAGATTATCAACAACCAAATCCAAAGATTGAACCCTCTGATACATGAACAAAAATCTGTGATTAAATTGATGAATGGGTTCTAATGGTATCCTTTTTGTAGCTACAAATTCATGTAATGGGTGTAGAGTATGAGGATCAAATTGATCTAAAAACAAGATTTCTAGTTCCATCCATGAATAAATAGATTCTAGTGGCAGATCATCATACCATTGCCTGGCTGTACCTTGAAGTGTTTTGATGAACAATTGACAGATGACATCCTCATGCTGAACCTGGAGAAGAATGAATATACGTCTGCAAGTTTCAACATGTTCAAAATCATTTTTCCCACTGTTAGGGAAAAATAAAGGAAGCCTATCATACAGATGACCAAGGATTTCATGGACAAATCCTGGTATATACAAAGGGCTACCCATCAGAGCTGGGTCTTCCAACACCTGACCCACTCCAACTCACAACGATCCAAAATTACTCATAGGCCCTCCTTCTAGCACCAGTCTCTGTTGATGTGTGTTTTGGCACAACAACATGCAAACAAAATATTGCTACTCTGTTTCTCCTGAAAGAGAAAGATGATCACATGGATATCTTAGCTCCCAAGGTCTTTGTAGTTGGGCCTCAACTATGCTGATGTTACTCAGTGGTCAATGCAATAGTAATATTCAAGGGGCCTGCTGGTGTTGAGCTTTTGGATTGTTTTGGTTTAGACATAAACTTAAACCTACTCTAACTGGGGTTTTAAATAAACAGGAAAAAGATGGATTAGGGCTTTGCAACAAAAAAGAACAATAATTCATCCAAATTAACCAGACCTGTTACCTTTCAAGGAATTCCTAACTAAAACTGCAAAAAAAACTTGTGACTAACACACAGTTTCATTCATTCATAGTGCTGATTTCAACAACAGATTGTAAGTTACCATTCAAACAAAACATAAAATCAAACTCATTCCTAGAAAGCTTCTCAAATCAGATGATTAATTCAAAACAAACACCATTCTGAAACACAACATGAAATAGATTTTAATCTGGTTGCTTCTACTGTTAGTGAAACAAATAAGCAACATTTACAAAGCTGGCACAATCACCAGTGTACAAAAAATATGTGATTTCAAATTATTTCCATTTACACTAAGAAAACTTAAAGATACATTAGTCTATTTTGGATCTAACTCCTACTCTAAGAAGACAAAAGAAGGTCCTATTACAAAGAATCAGGATCAAATTCTATCCCCTCTATTCCTATTCTACTGGCTACTAACTAGAAATTCTCTATCTACCACTTTCTTTACCTTTACAAAGAGGCAATAATTCCTTATATACAAAATGCATAAAAAAGAATGCACTGTCCCCTGCACTAGGGTTTACAAAATATCTGCATCCAGGAGAGTCAGCTCTCAGATCTTTTGAGGAAAGTCAAAACTGCATTCAATGAGAAGCCCTGCTGTCTGAGTCGGTGATGGCTTGTCCTCAGGAGAAACCTTTAGATCTTTTTGCAGCCGCAACATTAACTCATCTATCTGCATGTCCATACTCGAACTCCATCTGAAATCTACCTTGAATGCTCCAAAATATCACCATTAATATTGATCTTCCTGTCAGTGGTTATTACAGCTATCCCTGTGAGTCACATATCCTTTCCTTTGGCTCCCTTTCTATTCTGGAATTCTCTGTCTGTTGACTGTCTTTTGGAAGCACCATCGAGCCTCCCTATAGATCTTTGCATTTTTCCCGAGTCGATCCATCATCATCTATTCTCAGAAAGAGTCCATCTGATTTGCATTCTGTTGGCCTTCTTTCTCAAGAACAGTCAATCGGTCAAAGGGACCAATGAATCACTCTTTTGGCTTCCTTTGATTGGTCGGGTATATGCCATGCGATCTTCATTAGGCAGTCAAAAGTGGTCCGAACAGTATCGCATGTTGGTGAGACACTTATCGTGTCCCCCCGATGCGATTATATCTCTTCATAGCTTTCGGCGTAGCGTGGATTAGTTGATGAGACCTTTTAGTGAGCTGCAAAAGTCACATCGAGCTCATTTTTATGTCGGGAAGACAATCCTATTTCGAGGAGACCTCACCCCGAACTCCTCTTCTCTTATCGAGCCTACCTTGTTGTTGGCCATACTCTTTCAATCTCGGGGAGACCTTTCATCGAACCCCTTTATACTTCTAGAGTCTCCCCGATTTCCCTTTGTTTTGGCATGACCTCATGAGTCGGTGAGACATTACATCGATCCATCTATCCTCCAGCGACTTTGTTTGCTTTCAGCCAGACCCTGTTGAATCGGCAAGAGGTTATGCCGATAGTATGCCGTGTCACCGAGACTCTATTTCTTTTGGTGGGGTCCTCTTTTTGTCAGCAGAACATTCCATGGTTGCCGTGACCTCATGGCGAGGCCCTTTTATTTGTTTGGAGTCTCCCCGATTTCCTCCTTGTTATCGGCGTGACTTCTGAATGTCGGCCAGACCTCTTGGCACATACATTTCCTCTCCTCGAGGGGACATCCTATCAGTGTGACCTTTCCTAGTCGCCGAGACTTTGTGAACTCACCAAGACCTCTTGGCGAAGAGAAAACCTTTCGACGATGTATGAATCTTTTTGACGCCGGTCGGTGAGACATGGAGATTTCTCCAAGACCCTTCCCCAAAGACAAACTTATGCCGATAGGAAACTCCTAGTCGCCAAGACAAAGAATGATGTCTTGGCGATAGATGCCTGTATGTGATTTCCACTCGCTGTGACATCTTCGGGGTCTTTCCGATTGTTGCCTTAGCTAATTTTTATGACCAACTGGACTGGGGAATGCATTCTAGCTGAGCTCCCTTGGTAAATATCACCGAGTGTAGGATTTAATCCTGCAAATAAAATGCTTTCATTAGTTCCCAAAGCATATGAAATATATTAAAATAAACTATTATGTTGCCTACAATTTCATTCAATCTTCCATGCTTTCATCTTTTAGACAAAAGGAACCCAACTTTGGCGGAGGCGGAACCAAAACTGAACCGAAAATGCACCGCCCTCCTTAAAGCTAGCGGAGGCGGAAATAAGTCGGGATGGGGATGAGATACATAATGGATAAAGTGGAATCGGGACTGTAACCAAACTTGAACCAACAACCACATCCCTCGCTTTCAAACTGGCGGGGGCGGGAGAAAAACCGAACACAGCGGAACCAGGACTGGAACGGAAACCGAACTAGAAACTTTTTCAAGTTTCAAGGTTCAGTTCCAGTTCCGGTTTCAAGTTTGTCGGAATAGAAACAAAAAGATGCAAAAGGAAAAAAAAATGGAGGAACTGGGACTAAGGTAGGAAAAGAAAACGAAACCTGGAAGGAATTCCAGGTTTGGAATCCGCTCTGATTCCGGGCCCGCCTCTGAAAACAAAAAGGAAAAAGATGCGCAAGGTCGAAAACACCCAAGGCATAGGACAAAAATTGACAAAGACCAACGAAGAGAGAGAAAAGGTGGGGTCGGACCCAGGATGGGACACAAAGAAAGTTTAACACCCCGAATCAGACCGGGACCCAACTCTGCGAAGAACAAAGAATGAAGATAAAGAACGGTCGGAACATGAACCAAGAATGGAACATGACCAAAACTTGGAAGGAATTTCCAAGTCCGGTATTGGTTCTGGTTCTGCCTCCAACAAAACTTTAAAAAGAAAACGCCTAAGGCAGAAAACCAAAGGCCAAAGCGAAAAGACAAAGGGGGACCCATTTTGTTCCAGAATAAAATGGGGTGGTTATGCAAGGCATAACAGGGCGGAATTGGATGGCAGACTTGCCATGCAATCAATGTATGGGTTTCAAGGGTAGATTCTGGGTGGCTATGTGTTGAATAGAATATCTCCACTAGTCGGGTGGCAAATTGTAAAGATTTTTTTTGACATCAATATATCACAATATTTACAAACCAAAAAATAAAATAAAATAATTTTATTCATATTTTTCATATTTGATTATAAAATATTAAAACATAAACATTGAATATGTTGGCTCATGATGATCACAAGATATAAATATAAATTTTAAATTTTAAAAATTTAAGATTAAAAATAAATATAATATGTTTGTTTTATTTTTAGCCGGGGAAAAGGTGGTGGGTGGGTTATAACTTCAGTCAGAATTTTTTCGTTAGCCTCCCATATTTTTGGCCTTTCGATGACTTTGAAAAAGGTGGCAGAGGCGGTTATTGGCTGATTTGGGAATAGGGTGGCATTTGTCGAGCCGCGTGGATAGAGAAGGCTACGGAAATTAAACACTGGTTCACGTCAATATTAATTGTTGTATGCTTTGTGTGTACTAGGGATCGTCATAATAACAACCACCCTTTAATGCCTTGGGGAACAAAACGAATGTTTGGGAAATTTTCAATGAGGCATTGTTTGGTGTAATTGTGTTGCTATACCTGATATGAGAGCCGTGAGCGACGAGGGTAAGCTTTTGTGAGGGTGCAAGCTGGATTAAGCTTTGTGCAACTTCTGCGAAGGTGGGTGGAGGTTGTTTTGTGTTTTCTGCAAGGGCGGATGGTTGGAAATGCAAAAGAAAAGTGTCTCTTGTGATAATAATTTTCCTATTTTTGTGCAGGAAAGTTGGCAAGAAGATGTGTGTTTGAAGCAAGTGGGAAGAGGTGCATGTGGAAGAAACCCTTGGTGATATTGTTTGATTTGTGGTTGGTGGTTATATTGCTTGATTTTCCATAAGGTACTGTTGATTGTTTCAAATACCTTGTCTGATTTATGGTTCGCATTTTGTGTGCATGGTTTTGCATGGATTTGATATTGTGATTTTTTGTGGGTTTGTGTTTATGGTTTCCATTATCTGCATATATTTGGAGGCTTGGAGAAACAAGGCATACTAGAGAAAACTGGCAGAAAGATGTTTGTTTGAAACAACCGGCAAGAGGTCATATGCAAAAAATTGTTTGCCATATTGTTTCATTAGATTTTCCATAAGGTGTCGTTGATTGCTTCTAAGTTTGATAAGGGGCTGTTGAGAAATGACTATATTGTTTGTGAAAACGAGTATTGTTTGGTTTAAGGTTCACATTTTGTATTTATGGTTTTGCATGGGTTCTTATCTGTCATTTTTTTGTGTTTTGTGAGTTTCTTCATCTGGGTCGGTCTTTAAACCAATATTGTTTGGTTTATGGCTTCCGGTTTGTGGTTATGTTTGCAACGAAATAAAATAGTCAATCCTATCCGCTTTGTGTTAGCTTGCATTGGGCATTGTCGATTATAGTTGTGTTGCTTAAGCTATATTGTTTCATTTTGGAGAAGGTGTTGTTGAAAAGGTTGTATTTTTTCAATTTTCGAGGAGGTTGTGTTGAGAAAGGAGTGTTTTTTGTATGGGTTTGTTACTGTCAATTTTCGTAGGGTTTGTGTTAAATGTTTGTGTTTTGTGGGTATGTTTGCAACGAAATAAAACTGTAGAGGTTATGGAGTTTTTGTCGATTGTTATTGTATAGCTCGGGCTATATTATGGCTTTTTGCATGTGGGTGACTATTGAAAGTAATTTTGTTTGATTTATGAATTTCATTTTTTGGTTATGGTTGGAACAAAATAAGGTATTATTGATTATTGTTCTCTACATTAGGCTATATTGGGTATATTTTAATATCAATATATATATATATATATATGTAATATTAAAATTTTTAAGGTTATGGAGTTTTGGTCGATTCTTATTGGATAGCTCGGGCGATATTGTGGATTTCTGCATGTGGGTGGCTGTTGAAAGTAATGTTGTTTGATTTATGGCTTTCGTATTTTGGTTATGGTTGGAACAAAATAAAATAATTAATGTTGTTGATTCTATATTTGGTTACATTAGGTATTATTGATTATTGTTCTCTGCCTTAGGCTATATTGCGTATATTTTAATATCAATATATATAGGCAATATTAAAATTGTTAAGGTTATGGAGTTTCGGTCGATTCTTATTGTATAGTTTGGGCTATATTGTTGCTCTCTAGATCGATGTGGTTGTTGAAACCAATGCTGTTTGATTTATGGCTTTTGTTTTCTGGTTATGGTTGGAACAAAATA